>JAZHYW010029352.1:0-10203 GCA_037355805.1 Ixodes ricinus
AGCATTCTTTGGATACTTCACGCACTTTTCGTCTATGTATCTATCTATCTATCTATCTGGCTATCTAACCTCTTACGCCGCGGGTCGATAAATAAATAAAAAAGACCGGCGCCGGCTGGGATTCGAACCGTTGACCCTTTGATCAGCAGGCAGACGCGCTAACCACAGAGCTATGAAGGCAGTCATTCAACGCACTCTAAACACTTGTTTATATCTTTACCATCGGCGCGCGTTCCAGCGCGTCAGGGCTCATTCCGCTCTCGTGAGGCTTAGCACTGCCGCTAGCTCACCCTCTCCCGCGCTCGGGAGAGGGTGATGTAACGGCCGTGCTCAGCCTCACGAGAGCGGAATGAGCCCTCGTGCATGAACGCGCGGCACCGGTAGCTGTGACAGCGCTGTAAAGCGCGTCCTATGGTAAAGATATAAACAACCGTTTAGAGTACCGTTGGTTGAGACTAGCTGAGACGCCAGAAAGTCTGGTCGGTACCATTTTGAGTGTTTGTGCGTATGGCGCGTGCTTTGCTCGCCTTCCTAAGTGACACAAACGCACGTGCTGGGCTGCGGAGATCGTGCGCAGGGCTGTGAAAGTGTCAACAAATTTAGAATCGCCTCAAGAGTGGGCTGGCGTATCCTAGAGTGTGCCGGCCACCTGACGAACGCGCATAACTCCGCACCGTTTGATGCTATTCGCATTAACGTAGATAATCATTCCCAAAGGATGGGTTCTGCTGATTTTTTAGGGACACCATCAAACTACTCGTCGCAACTGATGGTAAGTAGCCAGTGTAACTACTCGTGACGTCACGGCGAGGCAAATCCCAGTCGCGACGTCACGGATGGAGACCACAAGAGGGCGCCACTGGAAACACCTCGGCGCTAATAGTTGAGTTTATTATTACCTTCTCGCAGGGGTAACGGTGGCCGAGTTGGCTGTAGCCCACACCAGCTGGGAGCACGTGGAGCGAAAGCTCCCGCTGCAGAACCCAGGGATCCTGGGTTCAATCCCCACCCCTGCCCGTTTCGATCTTGACTGATCATCGTACCGGCATGCAGTCGTGTATCACTACTGTGTGGTGCACGTTGAAGACCCCAGGCTAGCGGTTGTACTCCACTGGCTAAATTGACTCCTTCATTCTCCAGTGTCAATAAACGTCTTCTCACTCACTCACTCATTCTACAGCTAAGACGCCAGACACTCATTTGGGCTGACTAACTTCCGGCAATATAAAAATACACACCACACAATTACTTTTGTACCCTCTCGCCAAAACAACAACAACAACTACGTATTAAGTTTAGTCTCAATGTTCTCATTTTACTCCTCAATGTTTACTCTCAAAGTTTACTCTCATAGTTCTCAATATTCTCAAGCTTTTAAGAAAAAGCTGATGCAAATCCATCAGCTCGACTGTTTGGTGGGCGAAAGTAAGCAACGAAAGAGAAATCGATACGGGAATGTCTGCAGTTTAATTTTTGGGCACCACGACTCTTTTCACCCGCTGCCTTTTTTCCCTCTCGGGCGTGCAGTTGCGAGTACGACTTCGTGGAGATCGACGAGCCTGACGAGGGCTTGAAGAGTGATCGGATCTGCGGCGACTGGAACGGTCGGGTGAAGCTGCTCCGCCACTACAGCCGGGGCAGGCGGATCCGAGTGCTGTTTTCCTCGGACTTCTCGCACGCCTTGAAGGGCTTCAGGGCAGAAGCCATCCTGAGGCCAGGTACTTGCCACCTCCTTCCTCTCTGCTGCTCTTTCGACCCCCACATCGTCTTTCTTTTCTCGCGAGACAGGCGCAATTTGCTTGTTTGTGTGTGTGTTGTGTTGCTGCGCCGCAGACGGACTGCTCAAAGCTGCCATTTTCTCTCAATTTTTTGTGTGCTTCATAGTCATTGAAGCATCTATATCCCCTTCAGGCGCGAATAAACAGTTTTAATTAAAAAAATAATTTAAACTGATTTATAAACACTAAATACATAAAACCTTTTTTTTTTATTGTGTTTACATTAGTGCTTATTGCGTTCCAAGTCGGAAAACTGTTCCCGATATCTCGAACAGCTTAATTGCGCGTTTTGCTCTGACGAAATCTGGTCGGAAAAATTAAAGAGGAGGGTTTCATCTAGCAATATCGACAATTCTATGTGTGAGTCGATCTACATCGTTTGGAACAGGGAAAAAAACAGTTTTTTTCTTCTGAGCCGACAAAGAAACATGCCACACTCCTTGCAGCAAATTTGGCCTTTTGAGGGGCAGTCTGCACCGGTGGGCAAACGTCATGCTGACGTGCTCTGGCCAGTGATTGCATCCCTCGTACCGGACTGAGTTCGTAAATAATGGCTCGCCGTTGTGAGCCTTCTTTGCCACTGGCTGTGGGCTTTCGTTGCGTGGCCGACCGCGCTTCTTTTGGGTCGTCTTGTTGCATGTAATTAAGCTATGGGCAACGTCCGTCTCGAACGCCAGCATGTCCATGGTGTTCTTTTGTGTCACCCTTTTCACATCCATCCGCGTCTCTTAAATACTCCAACCAACCGTGGCAGAGAGAGAAAGTGGCAAAGTGAGATATTAATTACCTTTACGGGCCATTTCTTCGTTTTTGTGCGCATGGGGAGAGCGGCACCACAAAGCCGAGTTTATCGAGTCCTCCTATGTACTTATTGTACTGGAGAATTACTTCAGAACATTACTATTTTGATGTGCGTCTTGTTTGCCTCGCTCCACCTTTTCACCTTGCGGCGTTTCTTGTACCTACATGCGTTGAGGCCATGTTGACCAAGACGTTGTCCTGTCAACGGACCGGCACGACGTTTCCTTCCTCAGAATCGTTGTGATCAATGCATCCTCTGCCTTCTTTCTTCGTCTGTTTTTTTTTCTTTCAGTATTTCAGCGGGCATTCAATCAAGCGGTTCGCTCTGATCGTGCCCCTGGCTACAATTCCAATCCCCTTCAGTTCAAGAAAAAGCTTCACTGAAGTGAAATAGTTGTCCATGAAGCACTTTAGATTTTTCACTTGCGGAATTTTCTCGACAAGTCGGCATCAATCACAACAGAGCCACCAAGTCCGAGGAGGAATGCTGCACACTACGTATCACAAGTGCCCTTGCCTTGGTAGAGTTCATAATCATGTGCGAGGCCGTCGGAACTGCAGCGGACAAACACCTTCACCCCTTCTGGGTTTGGTTTTCCTTCGACGAACTGCTTCGCTGCAATGCGACCTGAAAATGCAATAATCTGTTCGTGCATGCTGTTAAGCTCGAGAGGCTCTAGCTGCAAACATCGCTGCTTGACAGCTTTGATGACGGGATGAACCTTCCAAAACTTGTCCTGGCTGTTCGGATCGCAGCATCAGAGTCTGCGATGTGGAGAGCGACTCTGATAGAGCCTCTTTGTGCTTTATTGCCTCAACAATTGCTGGGATTCTTATGGCAGCTTGCCTGTAAATTTGAACTCTTGGGGATTTCAAAACCCACATGAGCATGAGAATTCCAATGAAAACCTTGATGTCTTCTTGGGTGGTTTACAGTTGAGTAGCATCTCTCTGAAGCGCATACATGTTTGTAATTTTAGCAGAATCTCGAAAGATCTAGGGCGAAAAATACTGGCTAAAATACACCAGCTCCTTCTGAGGCACCGAGCCTCCTTGCGGTTGATAGCAGGAATCAGTGTCAGAGGAAGAAAACGTTTTCGCTACCAACTTGACAGAAAACTTCTTTGATGTTATGCTGTCTCTCGGCTGCGTGTGGACGGCCCGCTAAGTCCCTGGAGTTCCTACAGTACTTGATGATGCAGTGCTGCCGGCGTTTGTGAGCTGAAATAAATAGGCTTTCGCTAAATTTAACAAACCAAGATCTAGAAAGTAGTTCAAAGTTACCGTGTTTTCCATGTCAGTACCGCGGACTTATCATTGAAAAAATCCTCGTCTGAAATTTCTCAATTTGCAATTTTTTCTAGCAGAGTTGCATCACACAGTTTTTCCCTCGCACCTACATAGTGCCGGACCTGTTGAAAATCACAAAGCAATTTAGGCTTGTTTTTCTTGGAAGATAATACTCGACTCCCAAAGGACCTGCCCTTGTGCGAAATGCTGCGTTCAGACGCCTTGAGTACCACTACTACTGTCTACTCCCACTTCAACTGCGACAACAAAAATCATCATATCGTGTCCAGGGTATCTCAAATACATGCCAGTATTTTTACATATTGCAAGGCTTGCCGCGTTAAAATTTTAAACTGCACGCTAAAAAAAAAAAAGTTTTGGAAAATTGTTTTGACGTTTCAAGAACTCTTTCAACTCGTAAAGAAGGGTTTCGCCTAGAGCACTATCGCCCCCTGGCGCACTAGAAAGGCAACTGGGCGATGAAGAACTCTTTTGCATCAAAAAAGAAGCTCAGAAGAACCCCTCATAGCTTTTTCACGAAGAACCTCATAAGGGTGCTTAAAGATACCATTTTAGGTGCGCAAAAATGGCCAAGCCCAACCGAAGAGCCCCTAAGAGCTCTTTTACAAACCAGATTTTTTTAGTGTGTTCAAAGAAAGAGAGCCACTTACTCGCCCCGCCATAGAACGTCGAGGCGTCCATCTTCCCACGTGGTTTTCAAAAATATCTTGCCGAAGTTCCCCCGAGATGGCGCCACAGGTCGAGCGAGCAGCGTGCTCAAATGTAGACATCGCGCTTCAAAGCTGATTTTTCTGTCGTCTTGTATTTGATTTTGCCGAGTAAACGTGACGTACACATTTGTAAACGTGGCGCCCAAAAAGATTTAAAAAAAAAAACTTTAAACGATGCATATGTATTTCTTTAACGAAATCTATATCTTTCGATACCCCCACTATAAATAAGAATGCCCGCACGTCTTTACGGCGAGAGGTTCGAATGAAATTTATTTTCGAATTTCAGTTGGGGAAACCTCGAACATTTTCGGAGGGTATTGATTTTTCTTTGGCAAATGATGATATCGTTTCGCTGCTAAAAGTAATTTAACGGTTAATACTATTGTACAATGGTATTAATGAACGAGGAGCGTGTTTGTTCAGGTCAAGATAGAAGAAAGTATAAATGCACCTTAAAAAAGATGCGGTTGTGTCGTGTTCGTCTGACATGTTTATTCTTTCTTCAATCTTGACTAACGTACAGCTTGGCGCCACCAACGCCTACCTTTCCGATCTGAATGATGCGAAATATGCGAGGAGCGTGCGAGAGGGTTCGAGGGACGCTCAGTCCTCAAGTCGCGGTCCCTGCTCATACAAAAGACAGTCTGCGGACGCGCTTCGTTCTTGTACGACGGTCACGTTGGTCATACAGAAAGTGTCTGAAGACGTGTTCGAAGCGTATATATATGTATGAAGCAAGCAGATAATTATGTCGTCGTGTCCGTGTAGCGAACGTCTTTTGTATGACGTGGGGCTGCGGCGAGGGAGCGGGAAACAGTGCCGCTCTGAGCGCTCGTGGCGACCCCGACCGCAGAGGCCGTGCCGACCCAGCTGTGCGACGCCCGGCAGTTCCAGCGCTTCGGTGACCACTGCTACCTGGTGGCCAGCTACCCGGAGGTGTCCTGGCCCACGGCCGAGCGCATCTGCAGCGAGTCCCAGGCGACGCTGGCGTCCGTGCGGACGGCTGCCCAGGAGACCTTTCTCAAGACCCTGGTCTTGGGCGTCGAGGGCTACGCCTCGGGGGTCTGGTACTGGCTGGGCGGACGCAAGGCGACTGGCCGTGGCGCCGACGCGGGCGCCTGGGTGGACGACGCGCGCACGGCCAGCGCCGAGAACTCCGCGGCGCCCGAGCCGCCGTCAGGTGCGTTGGCCGAGGATTGATGAGCGGCTCACTCTGACGCATCCCTGGGCAGCCTTGCGACGAGCATGCACTGGGCCAATCATCTCGCTTTCGGAGTCCAGCGAATGAGTAGGCGCCGGGACCGCGGTTCGACTTGAAAACGCGGTATGCGCTGATGCAACGAGCGAGCGAAACGTCATGCCCCCTCGCAGACTGCGTTTCTGAAGCAAACTGTATCTATAGGTCTCATGGTTCGCTGCATACGCTCTGTATAGGTCCCAGTGATTGGCTCACCACCGGCTCTCTGGAGAAGTAGACGCACGGGAACATTAGAGAGTGCGTGTCTGCATAACCACAGACTCGATGGAACAATTTATGGAGAAACAAAAATTAAACTGGCGTGTCAACACGTGCAGAAATTGCTCTTAGCTTGGTTACAAACCCGGAAGCCAGCTTGCCGTCGAGGTACTTTTGATGCCCGCATTTCGATGATCTCTACGCTACAGGGTGCTTTTACGAAACGCCTTTTGACTTCAAGTAAGCCGTGATTGGATAAATACAGGTGGACGTTTTCCGCATTCTCCCCATTTGTTAGCACGCATGCGATTTTTCGTTAGTGTCCTGCTTAGTGTTAGGGAAACGCAGAAGTACGGCAGGTCCCTCCGCCGTCGAAAAAACCCGCACGATGGGGGACGGCTCACGTAAACTTGCTTCGAAGTCGCCACGGCGCCATAGTGAGGTCAATTTGACCGTGCACGAGCAAACTTCTTGAGCATCAGCTCGTTGCAACTTTGAATAAAGACCAGCAGTATGTATACAAATTGAGTACAAACCGATAGTAATTTATGTCGCTGATTATTTCGAACGGGAAAGCACTGTCTCCGCGCATACAAGTGCATAGGGCGAACTTGAAACCACCAATATCACGCCTTGCTTACCTCTTGTGTAGAATTTCGCCCGCTGCACGAGCAGGGTTTCTTTGTGGTTCCCACGTGTACAGTGGTGATAGGTCTACTTGAAAACTTAGTTCCGTTTCGGGGTGCAAGTCTGCAGACAGCGACTATGCATTTGATTGTGAACATATATGGACCGTTTTTTCATGGGCGGCTCCATTTTGAATACCGCAGCACCTCCTGGAGTTTGTCAGATACAGCTGTGTTGGGGGAAAGTACTTCTTTTTATCTGCCATTGAATTTGACGTGCAAAAGGGACGGTGGTCCGAGGAAAAACTGTGTCATGACCGCCATCCAGGTCTTTCTACCGTTTAACCCAACCCCTGTAGCAAGGAAAAAAGCGCGCGGCAGCCCCTCTCTCTTTCTCACCAAAACGGTCTATACAGGGTATTTCAAGGTAAACATAAACAAGGAATAGCGGAACTTCCTGGGGCCAAGGTAACTTCCGGTTGACCAGCTTCATGTGTAGGTTTCAATGAGCAGGAATGAGCAGCGCGTCTTTTAGGTTTTTCTCGGCGGAAAATCGCAAAAGGTATGTCGAAAACCGGACGTAAGGTACATCGGGTGTATTTCTGGATCCATAGCAGCGCCACGAAAAAGCACCTCATCTCGTTTTATTTGGCCTCCGGGGCGATAGCTACCTAACCCTACCCGACAGCGGGAGGCACTCACTTGATCGAATGGCATTTTAGCGAACGCCCACGTTTCACCGAATGACACTTTAGCAAATAGTCAGACGCCGCGAAGCGGCGTTTTCAGTGCGGCCAATGGGGTTCACATTTTTGTAATGAGCCGCCGCAGACTGTCGCCGCGAAGTGGCGTAAAGCGCAGCGCGGCGGATGCGTCCCCGTTATTCGCTAAAACTTCGATTCGCTCAAATGTCGCTGTTCGCTAAAACGTCATTCGCTCTTGTGATATGGACCCCGGCATGTAATTGTTTCGTGTTTTTCGTGCACGGGAGAGCGTGTGTGAGAAGAGCATCGCTTCGTCAACTTCGCCGCGTCGCCGTGAGTGTTCGTGCTGGCCAAAGCGAAAGTGTGCTACGCCTGTCGGACGTAGTTGAAGGAGGTACGAAGGATTGTGCAACTGGTGCTCGACCGCGTTCGGGAAAAAGCGAGCGGTGCGTTTTCGACGACGTGTAGAGATACGTGAATGGGACAAAGCCGTCGCAGCGTATACTAGGATTGTGCCGCTCGCTCTCCGCGAAAAGCAAGCGGCGTGTTTTCGACGACGAGTGGAGATCTCGTGATTCTGACAACGTCGGCCTACCACGGCGATCACGATATTCACGCGGATACAGGTGCAGACGCGGACGTCAAAAGGCTATTGGAGGCTGCGATCGCGTTTCGAAACAGTATGGGTGTCGACGCTGGCCATCGGCGATGCAGCAGACGCCGCCATCTTGTTCGCGCGTTTCGGTGGTTTGGGGTAGTAAATAGCTAGTAAAAGGTAGTAACTGCTGCATCTACTAATGTTTTTACTACCTATCGCGGCTTTGAGGTCGTAAATAGTTAGTGAAAGATTGTAATGGACAGAAAAAGATAGTAACTGCTGCAGTAACTAGCTTTTTTTTTTAAGAGTGTGGTGTCCAGTGAAACCTCTCTATATGTAGAACCCAGCATATCCGCGGATTACCCGCGGATCATCAGCGGATATCCGCAGTTAACTGGCGGATGCAGATGTGGATGTGGATGCCAGGGGATGCGGATGCGTATCGGATACAGATATCCGCGGTTCCGGATCTGCATTTTGCCGATGCATCCCATAAACGTGTCCGACCACACAGTGTAGAGTGAATAAGTGAGTGGTACTATGAAGTGCATCATCGGATGTATTTCGGGAGCAAACTATTCTCCGAGATAAAAGGTGCCAATCAGGGTGAAATTTGTCCTTTACGTCAAAAAGATTTTATTCTCTCCAAAGGTCGCTTTAGGAACGTCCTATCTCGCCAAAAATTATGTCCCTGCAAAAATAAAGAAAGCGTGTTCTTGTTTGGCAAAGAACAAGCAAAAACTTTTTTTTTTTGGGGGGGGGGGGTGGGGGGGTGGTGAGGGCAAGGAAAGCCCAGAACGTACAAGCCACAAGAAAGTAGAAGCCTGCAAGTGGCTTCTTCGCTTACAAGTAGACTTAGGAGATATTGAAATCGATCCTCTGGAGTGGTGGAACTTGCGCCAGCACGAGTTTCCGGACCTCATTCTTGTAGCGCAGTTCGTGCATGGCACTCCAGTATCAAGTGCACCAACGGAGAGAGACGTTTCATTAGCGGCTATTAATTTAAGAGAGGCGAAGTAGTCTGAATTCGTCCATGTTGACGATATTCTGTTTCTTCTACACAACAACCTCGATAAGTAAACGTTGCGTGCGTGTGCGTTTCTTTTTCCCAGCACTTGGTTCTGAGTTGTTGTTTAAGTATATGGTTCCGAGCATGCAGTTGAGGGTTCGTGTTTAAAGCTGACACCGATAGGAGGTGTTGCCATTTTTTGAATATTGTGATATTTTCCCAGTGGTTGTACTCGCGCCTTACCAAATCTACACGAGTACTTTGCTGCGGTTAGTTAGTGCCTTTCCTCCCCCACTTTTTTATTGTTTGGCCTCAATAAATTAGACACTATGTTATTAGCCTGCCCTTCGTTAATTTTCATGTTTATAAAATATGCGTCTGCTTGAAGTGGGTTGTATACAAAGCAAAAGGGAAAATAAATCTTAAAATGCCCTTTCCTTTTGAGCGCATCTTCTGGACAGAGTGTCGGTGCCACGAACTCCCAATACGATCTTGTAACGGCGATCATCTTTCCAGCGACGCAAAGTGTCTCTGGAAGGATGATCGCTTAGTTTATAAATACGATAAAATGACTTTTACCGTATTCTCACACGAAGAGTTCCTTGTACAAAGGTAAACAGACGGCTCATAAGGTACCATCCGGATGTTCTTTTTTGTTTGTTTGTTTTTTAGTTACGCTTGATTTCATCATGAAAAATGAATGGGCGGATTGAATGTCGGATGCGGTTTCGAAGTTTGCGAATGCGGATCGGATGCGGATACAATTATTTGAGAAGATTGCAGATACCGATTCGGATGCGGGTACGAAGTCTGCGGATGCCGCTAGAGATGCGGAGGATCAAACTGTTATCAATGGAGGACCCTACGGCCCTAACTATAGACCTTTCCAAAAAATCGGCTGCTGACCGATTCCATGTTTAGTGTTCGTGCGTATAGCGCGTGATTTGCTCGCTTTCCAAAGCGACAGACTTACGCCTGCATGGGCTCTGAGTAGATCGCACGCTGGGCTGAGGGATGGTGAATATTCTGCGTCAATCAGTTCGTGCTATATTTCGAGAGGATGCGAAGTGCTCCAAGGCTGTCAAAGTTACATGCACGAGCGCCTGGTTTTGTTTGGTGTTCCCTTGCACTAAAGCGCGTGCCCTTGAGGCGCAACACGGAGCCACACGTGCTTTGGAAGCCACCTGAGCCTTGAGAACGTAGCACA
>JAZHYW010029354.1:0-38298 GCA_037355805.1 Ixodes ricinus
TAGCCTCGTTTACGTGAATAGCGGCTTGAGCGCATCGACTCCGATCGTCCTCCGAAGAAAGAAGCCGACGCGGCAGCGTTTACGAGAAATGCGCACCAAGCCCTACGCAGAAGGTGGCGCCACCGCGTGTCAAAGCTCAAAGTTAAGGCTGCGTTTCCGGCACCGGCGCGCATCGCGTGACCGCGTTTTCCGGTCGCATCGCGCGTGAGGTTTCGTTGAAGGCGTCGACGCTTTTGGCGAGATTGAGAATAAATATCGTGCCCGTAGTGCTTGGTCGACGCCGGACGAAGGAGTTGCCGCTGAACTGGAAGAAACATCAAAACCGAAACGTCTTGGGCTGCAGGTCGGGCCGCTGGGCCACTCTGGACCAGGGGCGCGACGTGCGTGCGCACGGCCTGGGAACGAGCGGGGATCGTCGCAGGACCGGCTCTGAGGACGCCACCGCAGCTTCGTCATCGCCATGCCTGTGCCAATCACGACCGGACCCCGAGGCCGAAGAGCGCCCCGGCGTTGCCTCGAGGGCGGCACCGAGGTAGGAGCTGCTCGTTCTGCGCCACTACATGCGCAGTGCTCGGAGCCTCTCCGGCGTCGTTCGCTGTGCTTGCTGCGTGTCCCCGACAGGCGCTCCAGCCGGACACGCATGAGTCGTATTTAACAGGAAGGCTTGGACCGGGGGCCGCCTCTCCGAGCAGCTCGAGTGATATTCCGCTCACATTTAGTTTGATCAATAAAAGCTCGCGCGTTGTTGCTCGGGAGAAACTGCGGGCGACCACGCGTGGAACCGCTCTCCGCCGCCGCTTCGGCGAGGGTTGGCCGCCGCCAATGTTCTCAGCGGCTCGCTCTCGCTCCTCGCAAGCTGAGCGGCTGCCCATAATCCTCCCCGTTCCGAAATGCAGTACGCGACTGCTCCGTTTACCACATGGGCTGAATGAGATGCTGCTCTCGCCGTCTCGATCCACCATCTGTCTAGCCGACTTTCGAATTCGCGATTGCGCTTCTCTAAGCGCGTGCTGCCGTTTACGTGACCGCATCGAATGCCGACAACTGGATTCGATGCGACTAAGTCGCATTCATGTATAACGACGTCGCTCATGAGGGGTTCTTTTAAGCTCCCTTATTTTTACTGCGAAATAGTTCTTCATCGCCCAGTTGCCGTTCTAGTGCACCAGATGGCGATAGTGCTTGAGACGAAGCCGTTCTTCACGAGCTGAAAGGGTTCCTGGGGCATCAAAGAACGTTTCAAAAAACGGATTTCTTTAGAGTGTTCTTGGTCGCTGAACAGCGATGCGTGAGCCTTATGACGTCAGTAAGGATGCCTTAATTTTCTTTATTTATTTCATTTACCCCCAGGGTGTAAGGCACTAGAAAGGAGAGTGAGTACACACTATTGTTATGAAGTTACGAAGTGCAGTATTATTAGAACAGTAAAATTGGTTTTTAGTTATATAATATTAGCTATGGTGTTCTTGAATTGGTGGTGATCTTCGATTGTTGCTGTTGGCGTGGGAAGGTGATTCCACTTTTCTGATGTACGGGAAAAAATTACTGAAAAAGCATTAGTCCTACACGATGGAATCCCGACCTTGAACTTGATCTAATAGAGGTAAAAGCTATATATAGGTTTGCCGCGCAGGTAAGGGTGATGAAACAACTTGTGAAAAAGGCAGAGACGAGAGGTCCTAAAATAATCATCCTGTTTCTTGACCGTGATCGCAACTGAGAAGTGGGAGATGCCTGTAATATACATGAAGGCCTATTCCTGTAGACTGTAGCTAATACTCGGCATGAAGGCTGAAACTTTCTGTTTCAAATGTAAAAAGCAGAAATTCGCCCACTCACGTGATTCCTACATTTAAAATATATGTAAAATGGCCGCAGGAACATCCACGTACAACATGGACAAGCTCTAACTTTGTGTCAGGCTTTCCAGATATAATCAAAGTGGTAAGTCTTCGCCTGTTGACCCATGCCAGTCACTGTGA
This sequence comes from Ixodes ricinus, assembly GCA_037355805.1. NCBI lineage: Eukaryota > Metazoa > Arthropoda > Arachnida > Ixodida > Ixodidae > Ixodes > Ixodes ricinus. The sequence continues at coordinate 1,983 of JAZHYW010029354.1, forward strand.
CACCTAAGTTTCCTTCCGGGGATAGTAAGAATAACAGACACGTCTTCCCAATGCGCAGGCCTCTATGTACTTTCAATCCCGATACTTAAAATTCGGAATTCTGGTTTTGTTGAAGGTAAAGAACAGCTTTCTGACATGCAAGAGAATGGCACTACCATCATTGCTCTCTTCACAACGCTTGTGCTCTGACGCAAGAATGTGGCCACACTGCACATTCCCTGTAGTATAATGAGTGAGGGCTTTCGTAGCCGGAAGTGACATTGTATGATCAAAGTAGAGTAGAAAAGTAGAGATCTTGGGAGCAAACGCCAGTCAACGAGTGAATGGAGACTTTGTTTTCTATCATTTGAACTCAAAGCTTTAATTCGTTAATTTGGCAGACATTCTGAGCTGTAGATCGGCAGCGGTGATATTGGTTGAATACTATAATCTGGGTCGTATGGGGCAATAGATGAGTAAGCTTCATATATGCTTGGTAATGACTTTGCGTTTAAAAGCCAAGGAAAGGAGAGAGCAGACAGGATTACTTGGCGGCAAATTGGAATCGGCACTCTACCGCGTTTTCTCTGAGAGCCGGTAATAACTTATGAAATATTTTAACGAACAAAACATAATATGAAGTACTCATGCAGGGCGTAATTGATGCGACAATCTGGATGAGGTCCGATGGCGAGATCGACGTTGAACTGCTTCTTCTTGCTGAGACTCGGCAGGCGGCCTCTGTAGCGCTATGATGAAGACTGTTCAATAACAGAAAGAAATTTCAAGCATGATATTCGATGACTTTCGGAAAACACTCAACATCAGATAATTTATATGTCGAACATGGGTGCGGTGACACAGCGTCTTTAACAAACTCTTCGACGAAATTTTATTTGATGAATTAGCCTAGACACGTTACATCTGATCACTGCTTGTTCAAGGAGTTTCCACTCGGAAAGTTTAATACTGTATATCAAAGTTCTATGCTGGCAGGCCAAAGCACAAGTTAGAACCGAAAACAGTTGTCTTATACTGCATTGTAAAATGTGTACCTGAGGCCACGTGGTGATCAACGCCAGTTGTGAATTTAGCACGAGCAACTGATTGAATTGGGAGCATATCTAAAGAACAATAGCGCAAACGTAACCTGATTCCTTTCCGTCGCTTCCCTGCAAATAATTCGTGCTGAATTTTCCTCCTCAGAGAAATAACCTAAAGTAACCAGGACCAAAGTGGACAAAGAGCGTAACAAAGAGCCGACACCCTCAACACCTACACGAGCGGGTGAACGAACAGTTGTCCTCACCCCGCCACAACCCGCCCCGAACACGTTGACGCTCTGTCCAAAAACTGCAGTAAAATAAAAAAAAGAGAGATCTCCGAAACTCAGAGGAGAGGGCATCGTGTACATTTGGAAGGTCGCATTCCACGACATCTTTTTTTTTTCCTCCAGCGAGTTCAACGGCGCAATTCGACTGATTAAGCAGGGCCTAAGTCCTGGAGCCTCCCTTTCGCAGTAGGAGCGCGTGTGGTGATGCGGTGCTTGACCCGTCGGCGCCAGAATTTGGCAACCCGCGGAATCTACGGGAGTCCACACACACACACACACACCTGACGGGTCAGCCCTTCGTGCCAAAATGCCGGCCGCCGAGACGGCGACCGCCGCTGTTCCCGTCGGTCGAGGGGCACGGGCGACGGCTTATCGTTCGTTCGCACCGGAATGCCACGCTTTTTTTGTCTCTGTCTATCTGTACTTTCTCTAAATCCGGCGCGGATGGGTCGCCTCCTTCCTTTCACAGCCGACCCTCGGGAAATGGATGCGACACAAACAAATTGATCTCGGTCTGCCTGCAGACGGTCACGAGATCGCGGTGTCGTCGTGTCGGCGTCGCCTCCGTCTTCCTTTTGGAAGCAAAGGGTTTCTCCTCTCTGACTCTTTCTTTCTTTTTTTTTTAGTGTGTTTTGCATTCTCTGTTATCTTTACAGAAAGTGTGGCGCCAGGGACTCGTGTGTCGGATGACCATAAATTCAGTGGAATGTGGCTTTAAGCCTCGTGGTGTTTTGACAGGCGCAACTATCCTTCCTGTAGTTAGTGAGTCAACTGGAGATGGAAAGTTTAATGATCGAAGGAGCAACGTTTGCTCTTGATTCCAGGAGTCTTGTCCAACAAAATATTAACATGTTTATGTAAAAAAAAATTAAAGACGTTTACAACACCCTGTAACGCCGAATTAGAGCGCAGCTCTTGAGGAGGAGGAGGGAAGGGTATTGATGGAAGGCTATACCCCTCCTCACCCGTCCTCACCTCCTCCCCTCATCCCTCATCCTCCTCCCTTCATCCTTCAAGCTCCTCCCCTCCTCTCATCCTCCTCTCCTCCTCCTCATCCCTCATCCTCCTCTTCTCTTCTCCTCTTCCCCCTCCTCCTCCCTCCTTCCTCCCCCTCGTCCTCCTCCCCTCCTCCTCCCCCTCCTCCTCCCCGCGCGGTGCGTTATGGGACATTTCCCATAATGCACCGCCCGGTTATTCCGACGGCGACGCCGACGCGGCTCAAGCCGGAAACGGGCGCCTAATGGTACGTTTACACTTGCGGATCCGCTAGCGAATCCGCCCAGCTTTTGCCGCTGGGGCGAAACGCTGGGCGGAAAACGCGGCGGCGAGCCGTTTAGGTCCAGGACCTATTTCTGCCACCGAACCATAGAGTTATTATAATGTACGCTAGAGGTTCAACTGGCGCTAGTGTGCTGACGCAAATTGAAGCAGACAGCAACCAGTCCAAAATTGACTTCCGGTAATGCATTTCTATGGGAAAAAGTGAGTGCATTTTCTCCCTGCGCTCGATCATAAGAGCAAATATCCCAAATAATCCGTACGTTTTAGGTAGCTTGGAACATTTCTCAGTCAGGCCGACAAAATAATTGGTCAGTTGCGGCGTTTTTCTTTCAAATTCATCGCATTAAAAATGGTGCTAAAACGGCTGCGCACGCGTATTTTTGTGCACTGTCGGACACTGTTAGCGCGAACACGACGTCGGCGCTTTTCAGCGTGTGCCAAACGAACGAAGAACATCTGGAAATTAAGAAAGACGGCAAGAACTACGCAGTAACACTGGATCAGTAACTGCACCTGCATGTAGGATCAAAATTAATTGAAGGCCACGTAATCTATTCCGATTTTAAATAAGTAAGTACCGCTTTATTCTTTCTGCTCTGAGCGAAGCTGCTTGTTCTACGTTCAAAATATCACCCGCACGCTCGAAATCTTTGAGAACAAGTGTCCGATAAAAGCTGCCCGGCAGAGAAAACAATACGAAGAGACACCATTCATAGCCCACGGACTTTATTCTCTACGTGTTGAATGTTTTTATCCGCTCATGCACGACGGGGTCATATTCATATAGTGACAGGACTGGCATATTATCAATATATAAGCGTCACCGGAATGCTGGCGAGCCTTGAACACACTCTATATTCCTTTCGATTGTAATTTTGCTTCGAATCTTCGCTGGAGCCGCTCGGCTCCAGCGAAGTTCAGCTCCAAACGCGGAACACGCGTTTGGAGCTGAAATGTAGCGAAGTTAAATATCGTTCACTGATGAAGAAAAACGCCCTAACTAAGGCAATTACACTTCCACAGTGTTAATCAGGGTACATACTGTTCGGTACGACCCAAATAACCACAGTGTTCCGTGCTATTTTTCGGCGAAGAGGCAAAATGCACGCGCGTTGTCCCATAGGGATGCACAGGAGCACCGCAAAAGTAGACTGGTTGCTGTCTGCTTCAATTTGCGTCACGGAAGTCGCATAGACACTAGCGCCAGTTGAACCTCTAGCGTACATTATAATAACTCTATGCACCGAACGAGGCGTTTCGCTGACCGGAAATGACATTCTTGCGCAGCGCGACGCTGCCTACGTCATGAGCACGCGTAGTTCCGGGAGCAGCAACGCCCGGGAGAGAGAGCCGAGGCGGGAACTCTCGCGCCTTCTCGTCATATTTGACGAGATGTTACGGGAACCGCTGCAGCAGCCGGCGCCGCCGCCGCCGCTCGAAGGAAATAGATGTAAACGCAACCCGCTCGTCGCCGCCGCCGCCGAGAGCGGATCCGCTCCCGCGGCAGCGGAATTTCTTCTCAGGTGTAAACGTACCATAAGAGCTGCGCTCTAAAAAGATTCAAGGCTCAAGTTTCAAAGTTTCGAGTTATGGATTCTTCGTTCTATAGGGTAACTCGGTAAGTTGCGATTTAGTATTTGCCAAACGCAAGGTTTAGCGAGCATGAATTGTCTCCCTCTGAAGTGCGATAATAATCGCCCAGAATAAAATGAACCTAAAAGTTTTATACTTCCTTGAGGGCATTAATTAAGTCATGACTAATCCCAAATAGAGGAAGAATATACTATTGTTAATGGCAATTAATGAACATTTTGTGGGAGGTTAGTCAAGCGTGCGGTTTGTTTGTGCAACTGAAGCAGCTACTTGGTTATAAAAACTCGTTTGTTTCATTGACAGAATGTGATTCTATAGGTTATTCTTCATGTCTATAGGTATCAAAACTAGAAAAGAGGGTTTCAGTTGAGGTATATAGACTCACAGTTCACAATAACTGAGGTCAAAATAGGACATGTGAAACAGCAACACTTTGATTCTTTCCGATATTCAAATAATGCAAGTGAATCTTTATTCACATGCATCACAGAAAACTTTGATACGATGATAGTCATCATCATGCAACTTTAAAGTGTTTCAACACTCGTGCCAGACGGCAGTCGATTCATCGATGATTTCTTTCCAAAGTGAAATTGATAGTGGTATGCATTATATATTGATGCTGTACTCCGTTCACCGACAAGCTGACAAAGTGGTGGAAGAGGTGGATCAGTCAACCGTCAGCCTTCCATCACATGATCACGCTTTCTACGCGTACTATCGGCGCAGAGAGGTGGACAGCACATGCGGGCTCACAGAGTATAGAGTCAGGCGATAAAAAGCAGGGGCTTGATTGGCCCGGCAAGAACGAAGCTTTCATTGCCCTGTCGAGCGGTGAACGAAGTATATAGTTATATGGATAAAATACGGTAAGTATCCAGCAACTTGTTTCTTGTGGATTGGCCATCATGGACATTTATACAAACGTTTTGCTGATGTTCCAAAATTATACATTTTGTAAAACTGGGTTTCGGGACATATATGGCGTTAAATGCAGCAACAAATAAAGCACAACAAGAACTGCTAAGCGAATTATCCTGGTGGATTTTACATGCGTCAGTCAAATTCCGGTATACAAAACATTTGTCAACATATTTATGATGCAAGACTTTCGAAGCGTTTAAAACATCCGTGGGTAAGAGACCCCCTTCGAAATGCTGTCCTCTGATGGCAGCTGTGGAATCCCTCCACAATGGCGGACTATAACCGCTACATCATGGCACGCTTTATGCGTTTGGTTGGGTTACAAGGCAAAATCACGCAGAAAATGTGATTAAGTCAGTGACGTTGCACTTTCGGCGCTGTTTGATTGGCTCGTCGGCTCCCAGCGTTGTCAGCGCTTCGACGTTCGCTATCTTATGAAATGACTTGCACGTTCCAGGATGTCAGTTGTTCCGCCATTGTGCAGTGGTTTTAACCTCTAGTAATCGGCACGTTACTTTCGAAAACTATAGCAGGTTTTTTTATATCTCGGAGCCGTCAAACATCCAAACATGCGCTCACCCAATTGTTTTTTTTTTGTCTGCAGGATATTTATATATTTGTGCTATGCATTATCAGCCAAACAATTAAGCTTCAATGGAAATGGGCTACCAACAACCGTGCACAGCCAGCAGCTTGGTCATCGCTCCCTTCATGAAGAGCGCATCGTCACCAAGAATCGAGACACCACCCCTACTGCATTTGTGACTACCACCCCTTCTGCAAATGAACTTCAAGTTCGTCTGCTCTTTGCGCACCTCGTGCGTTTGTTCATCCTCGAGATGCGCTCATGGGCTTTTGTTTTCCCCGACCTCAACCAATGACTGCGCGCGTTGGCTGTCTCGTCACTGAGCGTTCTCTGCGCTGCCCCTTGATTGGTGTGCCTCTCTCTGCGGTTCGGTGCGCCAAAACGCATTTTGAAACACTTGCCCGCCGTATAGACCCTTTTGCTGTTTGCAAACATAAACTGTCGCTTGCGTCCAGAGCGACTTCCGGTCTTTGCAAGCCTGTTGAGCTTGCTTATGTCCCCAGTGCTAGAAAGCATAAATGCTACACGGACAACAAAGTTGGTGATATAACTAGGGCCTTCGGCTGTGCAATATTACATCTTGGAGGAGGCAAGTTTGTTTACAAGAATACTCGAAACATTTTAACAGATCTCGCACTCCTTCGTTCCTTTGGCGTTCACCTGGAGAATGGGTTGTTAAACGGTTCCTCTACATTTCAAGCAGCAGTGTTAAGGTAGCCTTTGTTCATTCTTTTTATAAATCGGAAGCTTCCCTGGCACGTCAAAGACTGGAGCACCACCTGGTGGCATTGGCCATAAAAGGGTCTATATGAGACAACTGCCGTCACAACTACTCTGGGTCTCGGAGCCAAGAGGCACGCTCACCCTGTTTTTTTCGTGTGCAGGGGAGTACAGTTTACACTGCGGCTACATTCCTAGAGTATGTTTGTCATGTCGGCTCCACCCAACGACTCATTTTTGATAGCAGTGTGCACGTTCTAAACACTATCATTTTCTGTTTCGCCATAAGCATTTATTGTTTCACTGTAAGAAAGAGTTGTCTTGCCGCTACTGTTGCCAGGTGACACTCAACTGAACCTGGGTCCTCCGAAAAGAGAGAAAATGGCAAAAATATAGTCTATGCTTGAAACGCTGACAGCCAGTATGACCGATCTTACTATGCAACTGTCGAATATCAAAAAACGAACAGAAGAAATGAAAAAAAAGTTTATAACTTAATTAAAAGTAATGACCACCTGAAAAAAGTAATAACAGATTTGAGAAACGAAAAACAATAGAGGTTGCGAATGGATTACCTTGACAACCGTAGCCGCCAATCCAATCTAGTTTTTTTACGGTGTTCTCGACGAAAAACGCAATGAATCATGGGAATAGTGTAAAAAGCCATGTTTTGCACACCTGCCATAAATACATGAATATCACCCCAACCTCATTTAAAGGCGGCAAGAGTCCATTTGTTACAAACTTTATTTCTTGGAACGAAAAGCAGTTCTACACTCGGTGTTTAAATTAAAAGTTTCAAGTTCACTGTGTAGGAGGATTTTAGTAAACCACTGCGCGAAAAAAGACGTATGTTATTATTGTTTTTTAAAGAAATAGAGGAAAAAGTACGTCTTTTTGTGCAGTTTGGGAACTACCTCACGTACAATTTACTCAAAGTGCTGCTTTAATTAGGTTTAGAAAACTTTTACTTTACTTGAAGTACATTCTCTGAGTATGTAGTTGTAGTTTAGTTCAAGTACATACATATTCTGGCTATGTATTTGTACTTTACTTGAAGTATATTTTCTGGTACTTTCCGAGAAAACTACGACTCCCGACTTCAAGATACATCTCCCAAACTTGGTCTTGTTGAATTTGTATCACAAAATTATGCTTTAACTCTGAAGAAAAACTGGGAGGACATTCTACTCTCACCAGAAACGCGAGCAGGCGACGCATCGCTATGGTTGTTCTGGGGGCGGGGCTTTCCCGCAGCATTTTGAACTCTGACTACTTCCCGCTCAATCAGCGGAAGTGAAAGGGTTGGGAATATTAGGAGAGCCACGCGCTCGGGCGATCTTGGCTTTCCCACGCTTACCACGGGCTCGCGTCCTTGGCTCTCCCAGTATGATACTCAACTTCTGAGGGATGTGAAAGGGATGACGGCTATAAGATCAGATATAAGTAAGTGCCTTATAAGTTGATTGAGTTCACTAGTTTTTCAGCGAGAGTAAAACAACTACTCTGTGGTTGTTTTGGCTTTATCCCCTATTCGTCGCCGTTTCCGAAAATAACTTATTCACTCCCGATTGCCCACCAGTGCAATGCATACCAGTTTAAAAAAAAGCGTATAGGGGAATGAATGCACATAATAAAATAGTGTGTTGAAACTACGTGTACTTTACTCTGAAAGTACATTGTATTTATAGTACATTACTTCAAGTACATTACATTGAACCCGGTGTACTTGCTACTTTACTTCAGGTACATAACCTCTCATTTACTTTCTATTTTACTTTAAGTACTTTTTAGATGTACTTTACCCAACACTGTTCTTATGAGAAGCTAATTGTGAATGACGAAACGTTTATCTGGTACGCAGATCAAAAGATGGTTGTACTTGTGCGTGATAACCGCCACGAAAGACTACAATAATTATATGCGTCTTTTTTCAATGATGGCGGTATATAGTCCGTTGCAACTCAAGAAGGTAGGGCGACTTCAGCGTTCCGTCTGCTTCCTCCTCCCCGGCCTTCCTTTCCTACGCTCTACTTTCTTGAGTGGCAACGGACTATAGTTCAGCATCACTCGGTAGTCCTGCTTTTGTATTATTGCTGAATTGCCGTAGTCTTAAAATTAATACAGGTGAATCGTCTGGCTTACTGGAGACGATAAAACCTCACGTAGTCATTGGCTGCGTGAGGTTTAATGAGTCGTGGCTTGATGACATTATACTTACCAAAGGCGTATTCTCCAAAGGCTTTTCTGTTTACTGGAAAGACCGCCACGCGCATGGCGGCGACGTGTTTTTATTAAAAACTGATGAATGGACGAGCAGTAAGCTTATTGTACCACAAAATAATACCAAATCCATTTGGTGCCGCGTGCCTTTGTCAAGAGGAGGAACTTTCGTGCTGCGCACTTACTACCGTCCCCGGGTGTAAATAATATTTATGAACTGAGTCGTATACTGTCCACCTTTCCTGATAGTTCGGTAGTTCTAGGAGGAGGCTTTAATCTACCAAATATTAACTGGACAGACGCCGTTTCGTACGTTCATCATTCGAGTTTATATAACTATTTTAATGCAATTGTTATTTCATTTTCTCTAGAACAATGTGTTTCAACACCAACAAGAAGAGGTTGTATTCTAGATTTACGCTTGACTAATAATCTTAGTATTCCTTCGAACGTAACTGTAGTTCAATTGGTAAAAGCGAACACAGTGCGGTTGTGTGAGATTTATTGTTCAACCACCTGGCTTACCAATAACAACAACAGGGGTATCTGGGCCTCCACGCAAAATTTTATTGTACGGTCAAGAAGACTATAAACGTGTTTCCTCAAAATCTTATCTATATTTTCATCTTTTTTTTTTTTTAGTTGAGCGACCAAAGCAACGTTGATCAGTTGTTGGAAAGGTTGTACCAAAAAATTAAGGTGCTCGCCGATTGCTACATACCATAGAAGAATTTCAAGAGAAGTAATAAATATAATCCGTAGATAACACCCTCAATTTGAAAACAAATAAAACAAAAACGTAGGGTTTTATAAAAAGTATCGGAGAAATCCGTCTGGTATTTTGAAATCAAAGCTGGAAGAAGTAACCGCAGACTTGAAAACAAATGCACCGGAAGGCAAACGAACTTTCCACGAGTCCCTGTGCGAAAAGTTAACAAGAGTCCTAGAGAGTTCTGGAAATATGTAAAATCAAATAAAAAGGAGGATACTTCTGTTCCTGCTTTGTTATCTAGTGGTAATCTAGTAAATAGTGAAATCGAAAAGGCCAAGGGCTTCAACGCATTGTTCAAGTTCGTGTCTGCATGTTGGGCTGTCAGCAGTGATATTTCTGTTTCTGCCGGGACAACATAAATACGAGGGGCGTTCATAAGGTTCGTATTATTGTCACGAAGGAATAGAGATTCAGCAATGAAACTCGAGTAGGAGTTGAGACTTTCTCTACATGTTCGCACCAAAAGTTACCCACTTTTTCCAGGGATGCACCACATGCCAGAGGCCATTGTTATAGAACTCCTCGTCTTGAGTGTTCAGAAATCGCTCCACTTCAGCAATCACCTGGTCGCCGTCCTTGAAATGCTTTCCTCTTATTTGGCCACACTGGAAGCGCCTGCGCCATTTAACCAAAGTGTCATAAACTGGGGCGTTGTCCCCGAACAACGCTCCCAGATTGGAATGAATATCCTTGGCATTGCTTCCCTTCAAATGAAAAAAACGGATCACTGCATGTGCTTTGCACCGACGGGCAGTGCCATTGTTGTTTCGACTCCCTAGCGGCGTTCCGGGCTACTATATAGCATGCGATGTTTATATTGTGCGGAAACTAGAGGGACGCGCGCTCATGTTGATGCCTGTTTTGTTCCGTTTTTTTCAATTTTTTGTGCCGATAATACGAACTTTATGAACGCCCCTCGTAGTTATGCCAGATGTAGAGGTTGGAGTAGGCGGAATTGTGGCCCTACTTGAAGGTATTGATACTTCCAAAGCCTATGAACCAGACGGGCCTTAGCCGGTAATTTTTCTCAATTGTAAAGGAGAAATCGCACGCTATTTTAAATGATTATAATGCAATTAAATGCAAAGGTGCAAGCGAGCTGGACAAGAATGATGAAAATAATCCCTGGAGAAGGGGATCAAGAGGGACTTAGGACAAACACAAATCTCCAAACACAGCTAGGTGACTGGTGCGCGACCGAAACAATCCGCCTGGTACGGTCATCATTCTTGTCCAGCTCGCTTGTTCCTTTGCATTTAATTGCATTATAATCATAACCTTAAATTGCAAGCTTCACCCTTGTTGGTGTCAGACTGGTGGCGGCTGATAAAACCCTTTTGCTCTACTGACGCCTAACCCCTGGTTAGCTCAGTTGGTAGAGCGCTCCACCTGTAATGGAGAGGTCCCTGGTTCGATACCCGGACCAGGCGGATTTTTCGGTCGCGCACCACTCACTTAGCTGCGTTTGGAGATTCGTGTTTGTCCATTGTCCCTCTTGTTCCCCTTCTCCCGGGAATATTTTAGTCATTGCTATTTTAAATGTTATTTTACAAAATCATTAGAAACTGGTGTAGTTCAGAGTGACTGGAAAATGGCAAACGTAACTCCGATTTCTAAGTCTTGATCACAAAATCTGGTCGAAAGTTGCCGCCCAGTGTCGCTAACTGGTGTCGCTTCTAAGCTTTTCGAATGTACAGTATTGTTTTCTCGAATCTGGTAATGGTTTCACTCCCTCCCAGTGCTGCTCCCGTCAACACTCTTCGTGCGTAACGCAGCTAGCGGAATTTACCTATTTTATTTCGAATGGTACAGATAGACGATAGAAAACGTGTAGATTCTGCATTTAATTGTTTCTGTAAAGCAATTTCCTTTTATTGAAGAAGCTTGTATCACAGGATATTAACGGTAAGGTCACCAAGTGGATTGCTGAGCAACTGTCCGGTCGTGAACAAGACGCCGTGCTGAAGGCTCGAAGGACCGCGCCAGTACTCGTTACCTCCAGGATTCAGCAGAAGTGTACTGGAGCCAGACTGTGCAAATGCACAGTCCGGTGTTAGGTTATTTGCGGATGATTATGTAGTCTATAGAACTGGGAAAAATGACACGGACGCTCGTAGTTTGCAGAGTGGTTTAGAAGTGCTTGAGGACTGACGTGTGATTATTGGGAAATGATCATATATATTAAGAAGTGCAAATACACGTGTTTTTGGGCGATGCAGTGATTCTCCGAATATGTATGAACTAACAAAATTTAACTTGAACGCGTAAAAAGATATGAGTATCTCGGAGTTCATTTTTCATCTAATTTAAAAATGAACGACCACGTAAATAACACCGTAGGCAAAGCTAGTAAAATGCTGTATTAGTAATTTTAAAAACACATGCCGCCAAGTGAAACCAACGTTGTATTTTCTTTCTTCAGACCGATTTTAGAGTACGCTTGTGTCATTTGGGACGCCCCTTAAAGTTACCTCGCATATAAGTTAGAGCGAAATCGAAATCAAGCGCCCAGATTTGTGATAAGTGACTACAACCCCTATACAAGTTGTACTGAAAGGAAACAAAGATTATTTTAAAACCTTCCTGAAAGAAAAAGAAACTGCTTACAATTTATTTTTTTACAATATATATAATGGGCATACATGTATTGAGAGAAGTATACACATCCTGCCACCGAATTATGTGTGATTAAGGTTAGATCATTCTAAAAGAAAAGTGCAAGAATATCTTTATTATACAGATTTTTTTCCTTTTCTTGTTTACACTTTTTGTTATTGGAATGTGTTGCCGGAAGAAATTGTTTATGTAGCCGATGCTGATCGTTTTTTTTTTGTATATTGCGGAAATTCATTGTGTAGTAAACTATGTCGTTGTTGTTGTTGTTGTTTGTTGCTTGCTTGTTTATGTGCATATTTTTTATGTTTTCACTTATATACCGCCTGCGTAATACTTAACGACATATCAGGTACACGCATAGATATATGAATAAATAGCGTACAACAGTCAAAGCTTTATCCAAATTGTAGATATCAATCTAACAATGAAACATTAGTTTAGTTGCAAGTTCAGCTCCGTCCTATCGTGCTAGTTCCTCTCTTCGCCCCCGTTTTTTAAGACTGATTTTCATCAACCATGTTTAATTACTATATATAACCTGTAGTCGGTCGTTTACTCTAACTGGTATTTTTTTTATTTCTGGCTTTCATGAGACCCCTTAATCTGCGAAAGATATCAGGGTCTTTAACTTTGCATACTTATTGTTTTATAATAAAAAAAAAGAAAAAGATATTTCCATCGTCTCGCGCTATGCTTGATTCCCAGCTTGTTTATTTATTTTATTTTAAGCCCGTCAAAATAATTAACGCACCGAGAGTTACTCGTAGACAAGCTTCAACTCGTGTTCTTCCGAAGGCCATCCGGGCGAGTTGAACAACCGCCCTAGCCCAGCGTAACCCGGAGAGGCATACACCTATCCGAGAGTCATCGCACGAAAGGAGGGGCACTACAAGGGCGAGGGAATCGCCGAAACCGCCGTCCAGTGATAAAAACAAATGGCCAAGCTGGTCCACACATCGAGAAGGAAAGGGCGCGCTTCCAATCCAGCCTATGAGGTGCCACAAGGGAGAGGAGGCAGGGCGAAGGAACCACGAACCGCCCGAAGCCTTGCGAAACTGCTCAAAACTGGGCGCAACTCCCGAATATCAGACACTATTCCCTCGGACTCGGTCGTTAACTGTTCACGGCATCATGATGCGGAAACTTCTGCACTGCTGGTCTTGGTGGTTGCGTCGCTTGCCATACCCGTGCCGGAACCCAAGGGACGGATCAGTGCGCCAACTCAGACGGACATCATCGGAAGCCAACAGCCGACGGCCATAGGAGGAGAGAAGATTCCGATCATAGAAGAAAAGATTCCGGGCTCCTACAGTGCCGAGTTGGCAGGACCGCACCATCAGGAAGTCGGGCATGTGACGAAAACGGACAAGACTGATGAGAAACATCCAGAGAAAACTCCGGAGAAGGTGCCAGAAAGGGTGCATCACGAAGGTACTACCGAAGAACACAAGAAGGACGTGCATAAGGTCGTTGATCACGCTGTGCCCAGCCACACCGGGGTAGAGCCCAAGGTCGAGCCAACTCCAGTTAAGGTGTCAACCTTCTCCGCGGGAGAACTAGGTACCAAGGACATACCCACTATTGGCAACAAGGAGATACCCACAATCGGCAGCAAGGACACACCGAACATCGGCTCTACAAGCTTGAAGAACGTGGATGGCGAGGTGATTGTCCCAGTTCCAGAGGTCGCGAGGCTCGACGTTGACAAGACAGAGGTTGCACAGCCATACGAGACACGCGCTGACGCTACAGACTTTGTTGAAGGCGTAGATGAAACCGGGAGGGACGAGAAGGTCCCCGGAGGCGTAGAGCAGTTCGGATCCATCCTCGAGTTCAGCAAGTATGACAGCAACGGCGACGGCGTGATCGACATCGACGAGTGGAACATCATTCATGGAGGGCACGAGAAGATCACGGGCCAGTTTCATGTGGCCGATACCAATGGTGAGTTCATCATTCAAAAACAAATATGCTGTAAACCGAAGTGCTACGACTCTGGAACAGCGCAGAACCGATCTTGAAGAAAACAACAATGTACCAGACCAAGCTCATATAGAAATTTAAGTTAACTGAAACAGTAAAAAGCTTGATATTTGGTTGAAGTTCATTATACTTTTCGGTTGAAGTATTTTGCTAAACTAGGGTCATGTTCAAATAATTTCTTTTTGGTTAATTCGACTTATTTTCCGCATTGATCTGCGCCGCCAGACTTATGTGCTGTACATTTATAATAATAATTATTATTATTAATAAATATCTTTATTCAGGCCTGGAGGGTTGCGACATCACACAAAGGTCATTGGCCTATACCTGAGGCTTGTGGTGCCGCACTACCACAATATTTTGAAAAAAAAAGCACAGAGGTACATATCTTACAAGCGTGTGAACGGTTATGTGCGCTAAAATTCGCCTTTACATCAAGTCTTGCATAAGATATTAAAGTAGTAATTATTTTAGAAAAACACCCTGCAAAATTTAAATTGAAGTCTTCCTTAGTTGATCACACTTTTTGGTGGACATAGTTTTCTTACCATAAAAACTAAATACTATAAGGAGGAGGACGCTGCTGCCAGAGTTATGATTTTTAAGAACTAGCCTTTTCCCGCAATCAAATTTCTACTGCTAGATTTACTTGTATGTGGCTAATGCCCATTTCTTTAATCTTCCAGGTGATAAGCAGCTTGAACAAACTGAGTTCCAAGGGGCCACGTGGTACAACGAAGCCGACCCCAGCATCCCGATCTCAGGCATCGAGAGCCCACCCTCTGTGGACGTCGCCAGGGACGCCCTCATGCTGGCCATCGAGGAACAGGCGGCCGCCAGTGGAATCCCGAGTCCCGTGATTCCAGCCATTCCCTCAACCGAACTTCGGTACATCATGGATGACGTCGAGCGGAGCGCGCAGAGCGTCCCTGTGGTTCCCGTTGACATCTTGGTCGTGGACGACGGCGTGGCTCCAGGCATTCCTGCCCCAATCCCTGCCAAGCCGACCCTCGTGACCACGGGACATGTGGACGTCTCCGAAGTTCCAAAAGAGCATGAAGCTGCGAAGGACACACATGTGAAGCATCCTGAAGGAACCCACAAGAACAAGCCTGAGGTGTCTCAAGTTCCTCCGCTCACAGACAAAGTTGAGAAGACAAAGGAAGGAGCTCCACATGAGGTCCCTTCGGTGAAGAAGACCGACTGAGTGTTGCGACCGCAAGGACTGGTTCTGAAGTTAAGCATCGCAACACTAGTTTAAGCTGCCATTTTCGCTGAGCGGATTTCATTTTTTTACCGTAGGTACCCTAGCACACTGTTCTGTGACAAGATAATCCTTCAGTTGTGTAGCGTAATTGACGTTTTGTTTGTGTTGTTATTTGTTTGTGTTGAACGCGAGGCTACTACTTAATTTATTGAGGCCGAATGATTTATGTCTTGTTAAGAATGACCTTGTCTTAAATACGAAACATCTTTTCCTGTTTCACTATTTGTCTCATTTAAATGAAAAACAATAATTCGAAGGGAGTGTTTTGGCTCTTTTTGGTGATCTTAGTCGTCTCATCCATTTCGCTCTAGTTTTTTTAATAAACAAAGACAAAACCAAGTTTTACGTTCTACTATCTTTAACCATTGATTTCCTACGTGAATAAACATGAAACGACAATATGCAGACGACGCTTACTTCCACGTTGGTAGAGTGCCCTTCCATATCTACACCAAAAGGATTGAAAATTGTTCACACGATGCCCTATAGCCAACAGCGTGAGCTTTCCCTGAACCTAAGGAGCGGTCCTGTAACCATCACCGTAAAATCAAATACCGCAGAAAGTAACCGAAAGCTTACAAATTATTTATGTTAAGGTATCTAAGCGACATGTTATGCAGCGCTTCCACCCCCCCCCCCCCAAAAAAAAAAGAGGAATTATCGATGGTAAACAAAAAGCTACATATGCTATAGCTCAATATAATGGTCATTAAACTATACCGGGAGGAAACAAAAGGAATTCTATTAAAATTATTAACCAAACACCTCTTTCGGAAACTGCCGACAACTCCTGGAGAGAATTCAAGAGAACGAGCTTGGCACATGCCAGGCGAGATTAGAAAACTGTAAAAATTATTGCCCGCGGACGTAAAAATCATGATCTGCGATTCAAGCTGCCAACCTGCATACACTGTAAAAAAAATCCCGAGCGTCTAATTTCCAGGGCAACACTCGGAGAGCCAATCACCGCAACTTACGGAGGCAGCTCAGCGAATGACGATGCCGAAACATATGTTTAGACGAACAAACGCCGTCTGAGTTGTGACATTAAGCAATGCAAACGTCACGCTTGCATTACTTATTGTCACAACTCAAACTGAAGGCACGTTGGACTTGGCCCTTCGAACGAGCCGCACAAATTAGTTTCTTATTAACAGATTGCGATGCAATTTAGTACAGAGGTATAATACAATGGTGATTTTTTAAATAAAAATATGAAGCCATGACTTCACTTGAGTAAATGTTTGCAGAAAGAAACTGCAAGTCCGGTCTCAGGGCGCCGCCATCTTGTTCAGTGGGGTGCGATTGGACGCAGCCATAATCCGATCACGATGCCTTGGCGAGGCTCGTAATCGGATTATGACCCGCCCAAGCGCACCCCATCCGAGCAAGATGGCAGCGCCCTGAAGCCAGACTTCGAAAATGCCATGGTGCGCCAGCTTCCGTCCGAGCGCAGCCAAAGCTACGTGTGGCCGGAGCCAATCACATGCCGGCAATAGGTCACGCGATCGCGCCTGCACTTTTGTATCACTCCGCTGCGCCGCCGGTCGTCCGCACCGCCCGCGCTCGCCGAGTATTTCGTCTGCTACGGGTGTATCAACGGTATCGTCTGCTACGGTTTAAAAAGTGCCATTTCACGTTCTGAGGTTTAGTCACAGGGGATGTCAGTACAGAGGCTGGCCGCTGGCGTCTGTGTCCAAGCTTTCAACCTGTTCGGCATAGTTTCGAGATGTAAATACACGTTGCAAAGTGCCCGATGACCCGGCCGTTGATGTTTCCTTGTATTGTCTGCATATACCAGGGCTCGAGGCACAGTCGTTTCCACCAGCTTCTCGGCGTTCAATGTGATCGGCAGGTAAAGGGGTGCCCTGATTTCGCCGCGTATCCGTGAGTTGTAGTGGCCCGGACGCTTTTCTTGTTTATAACGCATTCGCGGTACGACGGGGCCGGAGTCTCCTGCCGAATTTGAAAGTAGACATTCATTAGGACCTCTCGCGCCTGACGCCCAAACGTGCCTTTGCGAAAGGACGTTTTGAACGACTCGGTGAGGAAAGCAGCGAAGCACATGATTCGACGATTACGGGAACGAAATCACACAGAAAAACCGAGCGCTGCAGCCGTGTTGCCAGCCGATGTACGTGTTTTCACCAAACCACATGCATTTACATATATTAATAAAAACATAAACTTCAGATATTTCATTTTTTAGTTGCGAATCATTCTCAGCAGTACACATCTGGAATATTGTGCAATGTTTACGCACAAAACAGTTGTTTTTAAAAAAGTTACTTTTGCGGACTACTTTGTGGTGCGTAGGAATGCTCTTCTCGAAGTTGCGAACCGTCCCTCAGCCTTTGGCTAGAACAGGACATTTAATTTTAAAAAATAATGGGCAAAAAAATTTCTTTTTTATTGTAGTTATACACGCTACTACCGTTCACAATGCTGTTTAAAGATTTCGTGGGGAAAAGTCTTAGCTGGACATTCGTTTATAAGACAATTTTTTTTTTAATTCAAGCGAGTTTATGTTTTTCTGTGTCAAAATGTTTAATGCACCTTCTTCACAGGCCTGCAGTTTACTGCAGGCCTGTGAAGGAGGTGCATTAAACATTAAAACAGCGCGATACATTGAAGAATCAATTGATGCGGTTGCCTCAAAGGGCTGACAGGCTCGGGTCTAAAGTTTCTCGATACTTCTTACAAGTAACGACAACCAATAAAAATGACATAGCATATTCCACTGGAACAAAATGGAAGCATTGAGTTCAAAACTCAGCTCATGCGCCGCCATTCGCTTCCTAAGACCTGCACCGTCACGCAGTCGGCGCTTCAAAGAATGTCGCTACTTGTAGGAAGTTCTTATCCAGGGACTTTACTAGGAACTCTGTACAAGTAGCCATGTTTCAACTTTGTCGTAGCGCAGGCTCCGACTCCCCAAAATGATCCACATGCAGCGGCGTAGACTTCCCATTTTCCCGGAGGGGTGCTGCGCGTTACCTTTTTGCCAGAACTGGAGATTGAAGCTAACGAAAGCACGCTGGGATTCCATTTCCCATGTATTTTGTCAATAAAGGCAATGTGGGCGTTGTTTTGTTTACATGCCACTACTAGAAGCTCGTTACATGGCACGTAAACAGCGCCTCGGTAAGGATCATGGCCCGGACCCGGGAGAAGGGGGGGGGGGGCTCTGCCCCCCCTTCCGGATCTTATTAGGGGTGCACGAGCCCCGATGCCCCCCGAAGTCTACGCCTATGTCCACATGTCTAAAAATTTGTTACAAGCAATTTTACTTGGCTGGTTTGAGCTGACGCGGCATTTTCACCTTTGATGTTTATTTCTTGTGCATACTCCCGTCAAAACAAAAACGCACGCGTACAAAATCTACAGGGAGTTCTCCATGACTCTATTCAGTCGTAAACAAATAAAAAAAGTGTAAATAAACCAATGAACGGGGGAACTAAAACTTTCCACGTAGGTATGTACGTGTCTTTATGTAGTTCATTTATCACAGTCAAATTTTGGGACTGTAGATATTTGTAAAACAAATAAAAAAACTTGTTACTTCTACGCACAGGGGGAAAAACGGAAGGAAATAATTTGACGATGCTACTCAAATGATACCACGCGCACACGGATCTGCTGGATCTGCTCTAAAGGACAACTTTTTCCAAATGTTTTTCTTCTACTTTTGCTTGTTTCAATGTTGTTTCTAAGCTTCACAAAGAATGTCTTTCTTGGCCTCTTCTCAGGAAGAGCTAAAGAATCCACCCGACAATAATAGCCGAACCAAGGTCAAACACGTCTCATCTTCCCCTCCAGTTCACTCAGTGTTTTGCACCCTATGTTTGTTTGCTTTTTTCTCCGAGACTTCGCCTTCTTTGGCGATCCTTTGGTTGAAGACTGAACCTTTGCGCACGTTTCCTTGCCGACGACGAAAATTCGAGATTCATTCAGTTATTGCCATTGTTGCCAGATTGGGCTATATATAGCCAAATTGGGCTACATTTTTTCTAGTTGGCGTCAAAATTTCGTGGTTGGCTATGTGGCTATTTTGGGCTATTTCTAAGAATGCGGCGAACTTTTGTCGAACCTCAGGTTCGACGCCGAACTTTGAGGTTCGGCTAGTTAATTTTCGAACTTTTAATCAGTTTCGAAAAAAATTGTTTCTCTTTTGGCTAGTCGAGAGGAGAGAGAGGAAGGAGAAAGGCTTCAAACTTCTACAAACTTCGGTGTTTTCACAATGCGCAGTGAAGCAATGCTTGCAGAGTTCAAGCGGTCTCCCTGCAGCGCAGTGGAGCAAACCAAACAGATTGCACTATTACCACAGGCCCGGTAGCGCGCCTTCAACCCGGACGCATATGGCTCTGCCCGGACGTAGACTGAACTCTCCAAATGCTGCTTTGGTGCCCATTGTGAGAATCCTTAGGCACCCAGGTTTGTAAAAATGAGAAGTCCGCAGTTTCACCGCTAAACAATTGACTACCTTCCAGTCGTTGCCCACCCCAAGAAAGGACAACACAATCAGAAATAGCGTGAACATGAATGGGTGACACTAATATTCTTCACAAAGAAAAAGAGACGGGTGGGATATTGGTAAGGACCTGAGATATTGGGGTTCTGGTTTGAAACATCCAGTGTTCTGACTGTTCTGCTTCTGTATTTCGTTCTTTTACTGTATGATCATATCTCCCGGGCTTCACAATAAAGCTGTCTTTGTGTGTTTTGTACTTCTGAAAACCTACGAAGGAAGGGCCAGTTTTGTACGGATTTTCATCATTCCGAAGCTTTTTTTGAAAAATTCACAAGTAACATAATGTACACAAAAGGTGGTGCATCTGAGGGTTGAAACAGAGATTGTAACGTGTATTGTATGAGTGTGAGAAATTGTCAATATAAGGCTTAAAAATCATTGTTTTTAGTCTTGGCTATTTTGGGCTATATTTTTTTACGGCTTTGGCTATATTTGGGCTATACCTCCCAGTCGTTTGGCGGTTTTTGGTGGGACCATCTGGCAACACTGGTTATTGCCAGTATTTCCGCGCCATGGGCAGGAAGCGCAAGCTTTCTGGTGATTACGCCAAGGAATTTTCAGGTTTTGAAGCGAATGCCAGCCACGACATCATTATCGGAAAGTTTTGCCGTGTCCAAGTCAACACGGCAAATAGAAAGGATGTCCTCTGCATTGCAGAGCACCTGAATTCAAATTGGCACATCCAGCTGAAGAAACCTTGTCTCGAAAAATGTGTGTGTTTCTTGGTTGAACTATTAGTCTATATACTTTTTCGGACAAATTAATCTGGTATCGTGGACAGCTGAGCTTTCAATGTTTTGTATACAAAAAGTATAGATCGTTACATTTAAAAAATGTTTTTGCCTAGGTCGTTTGTGTTATTTAAACTCTCTAAAGGAATGCCTAACAAGAAACAGAAGTACCAAGGAGGACGCTATTGATATCTCGCGCAAGTTCTGCCGATCACTTTGCCAAGCAGGAATACCACTTCATCAGACGGACGGGCCTCTTGGCAGCCTTTTCAGGGACAAGTGCCCAGCTGCACGGGCAATGCCTTCAAGTACTCTTGTGTACCGAAAATGCCTACCAGAGGTCTACGAGCACGATCTCGAGGCGGGTCTGAGAGTACAGATCAATATCACGCTAAAATTCCGAAATACTTAATTCTGTGTACAATAAAAAGTTAATAAACAAACGCTCTGCGATTTGAAAAAGTCCGAATTACGTGTGCCATAAAGAAACGCTCCAAAGAAAAAAACCCGAATTTGCGAAAAGTACAAACTCCGAAAAACACCGTCCGAATTTGTTTAAAATAAACTCCGAGAAAGCAGAAGACTAGTTATAAACTATAATATTTTATTCCGTATAGGCTGGTAAATATAAGAGACGGCAACGGGGCAACGAATGTGGTTTCGATAAAAAAGGAAGAACCCCAAGGACAGTTTAGTGCGGCTCCGTTCCGGGTCAACAAGAGAAGAAAAAAGTAGGATAGAGGATTTTTTGCGTTGTTTTGTTTGTTTTCTTCAAAAACGCCTTAAACTCGTGTTTTTTGTTGTTGTTGTTTACCGATTTAGAGAAACTTTTTTATGGGGGTTAATTTTCGCATGAAGACCGACACGTGGGCTTGACGTCACGGGAACTACGGCGGCGCTGGTGATCGCGCCCGAGCTAAAGCCCCTCTATCCTGGGAAAAGTAGCGCCATTCATTGTTGTGGAAATGCTCGGGACCCGTGCCGCGCGTCACTTCTGGGAAGAACATGGCGTCTAGAATCTAGCTGAGTTCTGCGCTGTGCCGCCATGATCTTCCCAAGGGCTGCACGTTGTACGGTGCCTCGTGCATCGACGCACTTTGCGACACTTTTGGGAACATGAAAGGGGCTTTAGCCGTAGCCGGGTGGTGTGGGCAGAAGGACGCACGTTTCGCATCGGGCATCATAGCATTCCAGCGTGCCGCAAAGCTGGGTAGCCGTTAATTGCACCGAAAGGTACTGAACAAGTAGCGGAGTGAGTTTCCACAAGTTCTCGGCGGACTCTGAAAGGCGCAGAAGGTGGATAATATCCGTAGATCGAAAAGTTCCAATTTTGGAGTTCCAATTTTCTCTTTCCTGGCTGTCCCCAGCTGTGCTGCTTAGTTGTGGATCATTCAATTTTCCCTAGATAATATCTACCAACCTTCTAATCACCTCTTTGTGAGTGTAATCCTTTTCTCTTCTGTCCTTCCATCGTCGACAGCAAAACCCATGGGCCCCGGCCAGATCTCTTACCCGTTCAAGGAGGGCAGGGTATCAAAACCAAGTGCTCTGGTGTCTCGCTCTCATTATGGAAGGCAGCACATGATGTGTCTGTCTCCTGAAATTTAGCCCTATACGTCCTCATCCTCAAAAATCCCGTTCTCGCCTCAAAGAGTAAAGAACTTCCCAGTGACTCGTCAAACACCTTTTTCTTTCTTATGTCCTCACATTTTTCTTTCTGCCTCTTTCACTCCCTTTTCCACTTAAAGGGGCCCTGCAATCCTATTTAAGCGTCTAACTTTTTTGCGGTTAATTTCCACATCTCCTGGGGTTCGGGCAAGCCAGCGGGCATGGAGAGAGTAACTAAACATCAGTGCGTCATATTTTAACCCGACGACGCGGAAACCTCCTCCGCCTACGGGGGCGACCCGCGGTGCCGAAAGCGCGCGATATGGGCAGTCTTTGGTCCTGGGCTTACTACTGGTCAGAGCCGCTAAAAGATTATTTTTAGTCGAAATACAAAATATAAGAGGCGCGAACCGTTCCATTTATTTATGGAAGTAGTTTTTGTTCGGTATTTTAGATCAGAAAAGAAACAAATGCAGTTTATAAAGTACGGAATCAAGAAATGACCCGTCAACATACCCGCCACCAAGCGGTAAAAAAGGTGGCGCATACTAGAGAAGGGTAGTGGGATCATGCACCTTCGAGCGGCGAGCGTAAAAAGGTCCCGGATGTACGCGGCGGCGCTGCGGTCATATATGGGCTCGAGGATCCGACCGGTTCCGAGCGTTCCGGAGGCCTTCGGCGAACAGGTTTGGCTTGCGGTTTGGCCGTTTGGCGGTATGGCAGCGCGAAGTGGCTCCCGTTCTGAACTGATCTTTACCCCGTGTTTGCTGTCGTTTATAGCCAATGAAGTGTCATGCTGAATTAGTGTTTAATCGCGCAGGAAATGCAATGCGAGCCGCCCTGGCTGCCCACTTCATACGGCCTATCCAGAACATGCTTCAGTGGCGCCCTCTCAGCCGTCGACACGGAGTGCGGCAGCGGTGAGCGCTCGCTGAGCTCACTACCCCTCCTCTAGTTCACGGCCACTCAAGCGACTAAGGACGTCATGAAGGAGGATATTTTTTGCTTGTTTTTGTAATTTTAATTTGCCTGTAACTTTTAAAATAAAGTGAAATTCGAGAAAAGAAAAGTTTCATTAAGTTACTACGTTCAGTGCGCTCAGGCTTCGGTGCAAATTAAAAAACAGTAAAAAAGTCCTTGCAGGCCCCCTTTAAATAGGCTGCTCAGCCGCATCACTACTGTGTAAGTATTTAAATGTAAGCTGTCAGGTTCGGTTAAGTCCAGTTTCTTTTTTTTTTACTTTTTATGTATAAATTCTTGAATACCTTTGGTACCCACCGCGTATCATCCATTTCGGTCAACTTTTGTTTAGATTTGAACTTACTAATTGCCTCCCTGTTCTCTAAAGACGACAAGCCCATGTCCCCCTGTGCCCCCTCATTTGGTTCCTTTCCATTTTCAATTTCTAATCCTGATTGAACCTTTGATTTCACGCACAGTACCGTACTGTCAAAAGACAGTCCTGGTACCATTACTCCTTTCCATATACCTCTGACCACTTCACATGTTTTATAGTTCCATGGTGCCTTGAGCTTCATAATAGATTACTTTCTTTTCCCTTTTCTAATTATATTCCCTTTTTGTTCCTCTAGATATTTCCTTCCCTCATTGTGCGAGACTCCCAGATCTTTGTATTTTTCTACATGGTCTATTACAATGTATTGTATCTTCAGGGGGTGACTAACTTGAGCAGTGTTGCCTGGTGGCCAGATGAAAATGATCGAAATTCGGAAATTGAATACTGCAATTACTAGAGCTCTAAAAATCGCGAAACTTGGTGTATATACAAAGTAGCCTATGAGCATTCCATTTCAACAATTATCTATCCGTTTAATTTTCGTGTCCTAGCCCGTTTGAAGCTTTCGGGCATAAAAACGAACCTATTCTGAAATTTGTAAATAATATGGGCGCATAAAATGTTGAAAAACATTTAAATAAACTAAGCCACTCCATTATTGAAAGACATATTTTTCCACCCTATAGTCGGTGACGAGTTAAGAACGAAGTGGAGGCCACTCCAACTTTCCACTTCAGCGGTGCGAACGGTGGAGAGGAGGCGACCTCCTCTCCACCGTTCGCTCCGCTAAAGTGGAGAAGGGGTGGGAGGAGCTGCCACTTCGTTCTTGGCCTGTCACCGACTATAGTTAGTTTTTCGCCAAGTTTTCGATGTCTGCTTGTCTGTTATGTATACTTTTAGCACATTTACAGACGGAGAGACCGAGTTATAATTTTAAATTAAACTTAGGCCATGTACTTTGCGGTTTTAACCGAAAAACACCGATAAACCTCCGCTGGTGTCAAAAATAAAAAATCGGTTAAAACCGAAAAATACCGGTTTTTGAATATCTTCGTACAGGTGGCAGTTTTACAGCGAAGCTGTTATGACTAGGGTTCCGTAGATATTTCGTGTACGTCAACAAAAATCGCAGCGCCTTCTCTTTGTCTTCTCCCCAAGCGCTTGCGGGCCTAGTTCCTTCCGCCCTCTTGGGGTGGAGGTCCCGTCGCGCGTGTCTACTAATTTAGAGCACGCGTTCTCGAAATTGCGCGTCGTCAACAGGAAGGTGCGGGCGGGAATAACAGATGCGAGCCTTGGAATGCACATATCACTATAATGAGGTGAAAAGAACATTCTGCATCAGATGTAAGTTGAACCGTTTTTCGTCTTGATTGTTCATTTCTATTCGCGATACTTTCCATCGATAAAATCCGTTTTTGAAGCGTTTTGGAAATAAATAAACACCGAAAAACATCCGCTGATTTTTGACATAAATAAGAACCATAAAATGTACGGCCTACTTATACCTTGCATAGCTTAGGAACTTATGATAGACCGCAATAAAACCCTGCAATAAAAAAATTAGACCTCGATACAACCCAACACTTCATTGGATTGGCTTCGATATGACACGCAGCGCCTGCTACGGTCGACCCCATGTTGAAACGGAATGCATGCTTTCTAAATTTGCCGCCGAAACAAAAGAAGACATTGCCTGGAGACGGTTTAGAAACTATCCAGTAGATATAACTTACACCAGATCGCCTGCACACCAACCATTTTTTTTTTAGAAACTATGTTCAAATTCAAATAATAATATAAAAAGCGCTTTTTTTGTCTTTGTCTTTTCTTTTTTCTTTTTTTGCAGCGGTTTATTTTTGTTTACCTTATGATGGACCGCAGAGGACGCTACGAGACATCGGAGCCAATCCAATGCCGTGTTAGTGACACGTGACCTTTTGGAGGAACGTAGCAAAGCGCGGGGAGGGTGTTCACGTGATACCTTCCCAAAGCTGAACTGGCTGGGAAGGCTTGTGGCGTCCGCTGCGCTGCATCGCGAAGTGAAACCGAGCACAGAGATCGCTCATCTTTTTCTCACAATGGTGCCTCGTGAGAGAAGCGAACGGGAAAACAATTTGGGCGGAAGCTTTCGAGAGAAGAGATGAAACAGAAAAAAATTGTCGAAACCTGTTTCCACGAGGTTTACACATATTTAAACTCAAAAGATTTCTTTCTGTCGTCTGCTCGTTCAAACGACAGCGGCATGAAAAAAAAAAAAGTAAGTGCACGCCTCAAAAGACTTTTAAGCCTCAATGTTGGTTGAAATAAGTAGGCTCTGTGTAAACAGTAGATACAATAATAATAATAATACTTTATTCGTACTTTGGAGGGGTTTATCCAGGCGCACAGGGTCGCAAAAGGCAGTGATGCCCATACCACGGAGGCTTGCAGTCCCAACCTGGGGCCCATTATCGCACACGCACGTGCAAAATTAAAAAAAAAGGGGGGGGGGGGGGAGTGAGAGGGAGAAGAAAATATAACCAGTGGCCATCACCGACTTGTTATGCCTGATTCCCTTGGTCCGTTTCAGCTTGCGATTTTCAGTATCGGCGTCGACCAACTCAGCTACGGTTCACGCTTTTGCAGCCCGACCGACGTCATGACTGAAAATAGCAAGAGAATCTCATAATGCGAATTAGGCTTTAGCGTCCATTCTGCAGCGTCCACGCAGAAGGAATCGCCGCATGTCACATTATTCACGCGAAGTTTTGCGGTGTAGCGAGTCTCGTTAATTTCGCTGAAGCCGCTAAAGTAGTTCTACATTGCCAGGAAGACGTAGATTCAACAATTCCAACGCGAAAACGAGCACGGGGACTCACACCGATGCCGACAACATCGCCTTTCAATGGTATGTTCATGGGCGACGGCAAGCTTTTAGGCCCAGACTCCATCGCGCAAGCGCGGCGCCGATGGTGTCCGCGGTGGGCGCTTCGGTTTGTTAAAAGTTTATTTACTGTCATTCTCTCTTCCCGCGCGAAAAGGCGTTCTGATATGAGGCCGAAACTTCAGAACTCAACAAAACGGCGTTGAGTTGGTTATCAATGTCTCAAAATAACAGCGCAAGTGTGTTTGTGTGTGTGACGTGTGTTTGTGTGTAACCCCTACTTGCGCTGTTATTTTGAGACATTCAAAACTCAGTCCAAATTAAATCTGTTTCTTGTATTTATATATTTTTTTAGGCCGTAAAAGTTTGCGCGTAGCTGCGCTTTCCTTATATTTTTGTCGAGTGCTCCGATCTTGAGGTTTTAGAAGATGCCCAGAAAGTTTCTATTTAGGCCATGCCTTTCGATTTAATAACCAGAAAGTTCATTGCTTCAAAATTAAATAATAACTTTATTACACCGGACGTTTTAAATTTTTTTTTCTATATTGGCCCTTTGGCCGTGATTTATAATATTAAATCAACTTGTTTTCTTTTTCTTTTTTATGTGCGATGCCTACCTCTCACAGGAGAGGTTTGGTCCGCGTTTCGTGAAACACGGTATAATAAATTGTTATATTTTTACTAAAGAACTGCGCTGTTTTCTTTTTTTTTTGGTTAAAGGGCTACTAAAAAGAAAGAAAAATGTTTTTTTAAACGGTCTGGTTGGGACACGCGTGTTAAAAAAACAAATGTTACGCGACAAAGAAGAAAAAAAATTACAACAGTATTGACGGCGCGAGACGCGATTTAGTTGGTAGTCACCTCCTTTTCACTTTTTTTTTGTTTTCTTTTGGCATCTCGGGTGTGTGGAGGAGAGGTAGATTGTCTTGTCCAACATGTTCATGTGGAGAGAGAGAGAGAAGAGTATGACCATCTCGTTGAGGCGGAAAGAGCATTCCGTGACGTCATGGACTTTGCGCACAGATTTTTAAATAAATCTAGCGCCATAAATATTGCTGTAGATTTTTTTTTTCGCGTAAAATTTATTTTTTGACACGCGTGTCCCAACCAGACTGTTTAAAAAGAACGTTTTTTTTTTTGCCAGTGGCTTTTTAAGGAAAACCAATGATGGTGCTACATACTTCAATCTACAAATCCATTTTTATATTAAACTAAATTTGAGGAATTCTTTGGTGAATTCATAATAATTAATTGCGATTCTCTGAAATGAAGCAATGGTGACTTCGTCCGTGTCGTTCTGTGTTTTGTCCCTTGTTCGTATCCCCAGTCTCGGGTTTACAACTATGCTCGATTCTCTGAAAGCTTTTTTTTTTTTTTTAAATGCCGGGTTTATTGCGTTTTAATTAGATTTAGACTATGTTAAAAGTTCTATTCTATTTTGCTTTACTTTGTTTCAGGTCTTTATAGTGTACAAGGAACTGTCGATAGTTTTCAGTTAAGAATTTCATTGTCGATGGTTGGTATTTTTTCTCACTTAATTATCGAAGGTTCTATACATGCCGACTATCCTGCCTATCAAAAGTCGCCTAAATGTCGGTAGTGTTTACGGCTGAAAATTCTGTAATTTACTACAATCGAGATAGGATGGAAAGTTGTTTTGTGCACATAAAAAGGAGATAATTACCTCAATTAAAACGTTACAAATGAAATCTAATGTGTCTCGTTTTCATGCCAAAGGAATATTTCACACAAAAAAAATCACCACCCAGCCCTCTTTCTGTAATTTTATTTGAAGTTAAATAAATCACAACAAAAAGCACACAGTTAAGTTTGATTCTAGGTCGCGCCTTTATTGATGCAAAACTAATGGTGACCAAAGCATTCACATCTGGGATCATGCTGTCACCTGCAACACAGTTGTTGTCCCACGCATTTCCTTTTTGTATGTCCGCAGTGTAAACAATCAGGAGTAATATTGCACTAATGACGGGCAAATATTATGTGGATGCAGTATTAAAATACGACAGCCAGTGGCGTACCAACTTGTTTTTAAGTCAAAGGGGGGGCAACCCCCCCCCCCACTCTGAGAACTGGGGGGGGCAAGTGCTTCCCTTGCCCCCCCAAGTTGGTACGGCCATAACGACAGCCACACATTTTAATTTGAATATAGTTCGGGAAATATTTCACATATGTATGAAATATTTTACAAAGACGAACTGCGTTGAGTTCGTAACGAATTTCCGCACATAGGCTGCAGTTTCCTTTCGCATTCCGGCAGTGTTATGCGTTTCATATTTCGCTCTTGTTGCCTTTCTTTTGGTAAAGAAAACTAACTTGTTTCCGCTCAGTTACTTTCCTTCTGACAATGTCTTATCATAAAGTGTTTCACAGCAGAATGCATAAACGATAAAAATAGAAACCGCTAAAACAAATTGGGCTAGCAGGCGAACACAGCGAGCAGGCTCTTTCGACGTGGAGCAGTTCAACAGCTGGAAACACTGGCAAACTGCCCCCGTCCGAACTGTGGATCTTGGACGAAGTTCACGAACTCAACCAACTCAACTTTCTACCCATCACCGTCCGTCCTCATAATTGTTACCGCTTGTTGTTGCAGCATGTTTTCAAGGCGTCTGTACTTGGTGTAAAGGTTCGGGAGTTTCTTTTTTCGTAAATAACCGAACTTTTTGTTATCGCGACGATGTCCGACCGGGAGGTCCGTGCCCGAAAGAAGCGGAAAGGAGCGTTAGAGAAAGGTGCGTATTTATAAATAACTTCGCTATTTGCAGTCGGCCGAACCGTGTGGTGGAATGCGTAGCTACGAAAACATTGTCCCCTACGGCTCAAATAATTTCGCTGGGCAGTGACATCACCGTAATTCTTCGCAAAGTCCAATTTCGACGTACCGCACCGACAAGCACGCTGCACGTATCATGGCGCTTTAAACATTTTTGTAAGTAAACTCGATATTTCGACTTGCAAGCTAGATTTTATGCTGTCTGTCGTGTATTTTCACTGGGATATTTGTGTATGCGCTAGG
Organism: Ixodes ricinus; assembly: GCA_037355805.1. Taxonomy (NCBI): domain Eukaryota; kingdom Metazoa; phylum Arthropoda; class Arachnida; order Ixodida; family Ixodidae; genus Ixodes; species Ixodes ricinus. The sequence goes on from JAZHYW010029354.1 coordinate 31,327, forward strand.
AGGGAATTTCCCAGTTCATGCGCTCAACGAACAATCGAGTGAAAATCTGCCATTTGGTGCGAGGCCCATTTACGTGATGCGTTTCCTTACGTCCATTGAAAGACTGAACCAAGTTCGTTCTACGCGTTTTAAATCTTCCACGTAACGTAGTTTAAGCCCATGAACCTAAATATAAAGTTGAGTCGAAGCACACTAAAAGGTATTTCCTCCTAACTCTGTTCTGGAGAACAAATTCTCTCGGACGTATTTCAATATCAGTGCATCCAATATTTACAAATGCAGCTTTCCAAGAAAGTCTTCAAGATAAGAGCTTTTATTATCCCCACGAAAACTGCTCCTAACCTAAATTTCCATTGCGTTGCTTTTATTGATTTTTTTTCATTTTTTCCCCTCACAACAGGTGCAGCAGAGCTGCCCAGCAACCCTGGAAAATCGTCATCTCAGAAGCATTCTGACTCGGAACTTGAGGACGATTCTGCCTCGTCCAGTGAGCCCAGTGCCACTGCTAAGGTCACCTTCTTAATAATTTTTGTAGCCCTTGCGATAACCGTGGGAGCTGTTGTCATCGCCCTCCGAAGTGCAGCACGTGAGATCTCTTTCTTATTCTAACATGCAGTGAAAAAAAAAAACGAAGTGTCTAGCGTTACGTCCGACGTAACCCAAGTTACGTCCAAATCTCCGCCTTCCCTAGGTTCACGGGGGAGAGAGAGGAGGGCGGGCGGGGAGGGTTAGGTATACGCGTTTCCAGTGCTCCGTCCGGACGTAACGCTAGCCACAGCGAAAAAAAAAAGGGAACTGGCACTTTAAATGTACCCATAAAAAGCAATGACATGTTGTAGTATGTCATTGTTGTTGTTTTTTGTTGTTTAATTAGACTTGACACAAGGAACTTTTTTTGCACTCACCATCTTGAGTACAAATGTAAGCATAAGGGAAGCAGCAGGCTAAAAGTGCATTCAAATACTTCTAAAGCAGTGTTTTCAAATAGAAGCTCTTTTAATTTCTTAATAAAAATCAGCAGAACCCATCCTTTGGGAATGATTATCTACGTTAATGCGAATAGCATCAAACGGTGCGGAGTTATGCGCGTTCGTCAGGTGGCCGGCACACTCTAGATACGCCAGCCCACTCTTGAGGCGATTCTAAATTTGTTGACACTTTCACAGCCCTGCGCACGATCTCCGCAGCCCAGCACGTGCGTTTGTGTCACTTAGGAAGGCGAGCAAAGCACGCGCCATACGCACAAACACTCAAAATGGTACCGACCAGACTTTCTGGCGTCTCAGCTAGTCTCAACCAACGGGAGAGGGTGAGCACGGCCGCTAGCTCACCCTCTCCCGCGCTCGGGAGAGGGTGATGTAGCGGCCGTGCTCAGCCTCACGAGAGCGGAATGAGCCCTCGTGCATGGAACGCGCGCGCACCGGTAGCTGTGACAGCGCTGTAAAGCGCGTCCTATGGTAAAGATATAAACAACCGATTAGAGTGCGTTGAATGACTGCCTTCATAGCTCTGTGGTTAGCGCGTCTGCCTGCTGATCAAAGGGTCAACGGTTCGAATCCCAGCCGGCGCCGGTCTTTTTTATTTATTTATCGACCCGCGGCGTAAGAGGTTAGATAGCCAGATAGATACATAGATAGACGAAAAGTGCGTGAAGTATCCAAAGAATGCTATTCGCATTAAAACACCAATACCAGTTTTTGTTTATTTTATTTATTTCCATCCCTCAGGGCCCAGAGGCATCACAGAGGGGAGGGGCAAAAACAAAAACAAATTAAAACATATAAACAAGTCTAGTACAAAGAGGTAAAAACATGAACAGGTAATGATTAACAGAAATGCTTGGTTACCATAATTCTAAAGGAATTGACGGATGATATAGGCACTAAAGATGTGGGAAAACAGTTCCATTCAGATGACTATAGTTGCACTATTGTCCTTTTCATTCAGTTTCACTCCAGGTCAGATGTCCAATAGTCCACCCAAGAACTGAGTAAAAAATATGTCCCTATATATCGTTGAAAAGTACAGTTGCCTTTATCACTGCTGAGGTTTCTCTCATTTTCCCAGTCAGGGTGTGTACTATCGTGGACACTGTTAGCTATAACACGGCAGCGGTGGCCGTCCCGTACCCCCAGCGCCACATAGCAGGCGTTGTCCGAAACTCCGCGCATACGCCATGTGGCGGACTCGCTCTTCTCATTTGCGAGCACACCCTCGCTTTGTCGTCTGCTAGGCTAGGCGCAGAGCAGGCGATGCCACAGTGCTGCTCGTCAGGTACCCTCGCTATAGCGAACTGGTCTCAAACTCATTTTCAACCAGCGATTTTTATTGGGGCAGATTGCAGAGTCATTAAAGCATTACCCGTCTACGTTTTTTTTTTTTTTTTGCTTTTTTCAGAAACAGGCGTTTGCAATGCATTTTTAGCGATATGCGTTCGCAAACCAGTATGAGCGCAGCAGGTGTGATGCAGAAATTGACTGTTATACTCCGTTTCACCTTAAGTCCGAGCGCAGCGTGCACTACAAAACGACAGAGCCAATCAAATAGCGGCAAAGGTGCAACGTTACGGAGTGCAGCAACGGGGGACCCAATAAGGTGCAAAATGTGTGCTTTTGTCGCTGCCTGGTTGGCCCTATCGTCTCGTAGCGACCACTGCGCTTAGACCTAAAGTGAAAAGGAGTAGAACTGCAAGTTTGCCCCATTAAAAAATTTAATCTATCGTGATATTACATTTAGTGGCGATGATTATCCTTAGCCAGCGGAGTCAGGGAATCAACCGTAAGCACCTCTTACGCGGTGGTTCGCTAAACGAAAATTGGTAAGCCCTGTGGCGTCGTCTGCTCTGTGCCTAGCAGACGACAAAGCGAGGGTGTGCTCGCCGGCGGGAAGAGCGAGTTCGACACACGGCGCATGCGCGGAGTTTCGGACGGCGCCTGCTATGGGGCGCTGGGGGTAGGGGTGCCGCCGCTGCCGTGTTATAGCTAACAGTGTCCACGATAGTACATTTTGGCTGCTGGCTGCAGCCTAAAAACTGGTTCAGACATTTAGTCCAACTGCATTGCATTGCATTTCTCTAGGACACATTGCGTGGCACTCAGTTGCTGTGATAATGCATACTAGCAGCATCTCATTGTGAACGGTCGTAACACAATTGGTCATTTTCAAAACACAAAAAAACCAGCCTTTACTTATTCCGAGATACTGTTTTTTTAACTTTTCTAAAAACTGCTTTGTTATTCCATCCCTGGTCACATTGTTGCTACAGCATTTTTAGTTTGGTTCTATAACTAAAAATTAAAAACTGTTCGCTTCTATGATGAGCCAACAGCATTGCAACAACTCGCTGAGTTGAATCAAACAGTGATTCCTGTTTTTGTATGACCTCGGGTAGTTGCGTCAACTTTTAATTTGGAAACTCCTTTCCAAGTAAGTACTCAAACAAATAACTGGTATCACTTTAGTGTGACATAAATGCTCACACCCACCACATTACAAATAAACTGAAAAACAGAACTGACACTCGAAAGGCTATTATCAGCTCTTCAGCAGGCCACCGGTAGGCGGGTGAGCCGCTGTTAAAATGGTTTGTCAGTTTTGTGCAGTGTCTTGCTTTTCTGCTCCTGTCCAAGTTCACAACTGTAGCCGCTTTTTAGATGCGCTCAGCACAGCTGCTCAGTTTCGTGCTAACGAAAAGTCAAGTGGCTGTTACTCGTGCGACACAGTTAGCTGATTACAAGCCTGTAGTTTCAGTTTTACCGTTGATCCCCAAAGCCAGAGTTTGAACCAATATATTTAAAGGGCAGCCCACTACTAGAAAACAATACCTTGTAATTCAGAGACTCGAACTGCCCTCAATAGAGTTGCAACAGCAAAATCTAGTTAATGGAGCCAAGCAGTCTCTTTAAAATGACTGCCTGGACAAACCGTGTCTCTCTCTCCAACATCTAGAGGACTTCCGCAGCTAATTGATATTTTGTTTACGCATGCAAACAAATTACTATCATTCTACCTGCTGCGGTGAGCTACCACGCCTTGGCAGATGGGAATTGTTTTAATTTATACACCCACATACACATGCCAAGCCAGAGATAAAAACTGAATGTGTTACATTGCTGCAATATTTTGTGCAGCCTTGATTGGATTTATGCAGTACATTTAACCATTGCCTTTTGCCATTAAGGGGTATTCACTCGCATGGGTGTTTACCACTTGCACTCCTGCCATTTTGTCTGTTTGCTCGCAGCAGGAAATATTGAAATTGCCATTATGGTTGGACATCTGCAACGGGTTTCAAGCTAACAACATAACCTTGTTCAACTTCCAGCCACAAGTGAAATTGCGGACGAAACAGTACTAGATGACATTCAAGAGAGCCTCATATTTCCACAAGATGAACATGAGCTTGAAAGTGAAAACTATGCAACAGAAAGGGTATGTCTGCCTGGTCAATATAATTTTGTTTTTTAAGAAGTCCAAAGCATTTAAAAATAGCCATGCCCCCCCCCCCCCCCCCAAAAAAAAAAGTTTGGTATTTAAAGTTGAGCACATGAAGCTGTATCCCTTTTCTCCAATATTATTTGTTTTTAATATCAGGGCTCTAAAAATTGTGGAACATTGCACGTATAATAAATCACTTTTCAGTCATATTCCATGTAGAAAATTAACCAAAATTTTTTATTTTGGTCTTGTGATTATCTTAATTAACATGTGTGCTGGTTTGAAAGTTTTGCATTTTCACTTTGTTTCAGGATAAATCAAATGATTTGCAGCAAAGCATTGAAAATAGCAATGGAAATGGTGACAAGCGTAATTTCAACACAGGTATGTGCCCTTTACCATAAAGTTGCGGCAAACATTCAACCTCTTGAAGGACCCCCCCCGTAATTTGTGGGCAATGTATCTTGATGAAAACATTGAGAGGTGGTGCCCACTCTCCAACTGCCCTGTTACAGGTTAGAAAAAATATTTGATGGGGCCCAAAGCTGGGTTGACAAGAAGTAAATGCCAGACCATTCCTTGGATGTGCTCTAATCAAAACCTACATTATTGTACTTTATATACAACATACCATAAAAATAAAACACCATGGGAGTGCACACCCCCTCTCACTGAAAACTGGATTAATTTAGACATGGGTGCCTGTCCTGTCAAATGGGTGCTTGCCGTGTAATTTGCAGAATTCCCAAGTTTAGAACACGTTAATAGTGGGCACTTCTGCGGTATCTTACAGTAGTCATGAACAAGCTAAAAGAAGAAAACTGAAACAAACAAATTTCCAAGATATCTTTTTTACTGTTAGTAAATTGTCAGCCTATTAAAATAACTGGGAAAATCCAAAATATAAAAATCTAAAAAAACAGTATTTGCTGTGCTGTCTGAAATAAGAATATGGATATGCACTCACATAGGGTCGCAGCAGAACCGCGACATACCTGACACTTCAGAGGCTTCAAGAAACATATGATCTGCTGGCACCAATAGCTGCCCGGGTTGCATACAAAGACGCTGCGATTGTTTTTAGAAACGTCTGTATTCTATTTTCTGCATCAGTTTATAAATTAACACGAAACACTATTCTGCCGTCCCTACGATTTATAATTTGCAGAATCGGTCCCCCATTGCAATAGTTCATTTCCAGCACCCATGTGTTGTTTGCCAAGTTTTTTTGTAGCTTTTTGCTGTTGCACCCTGATAGATCGGCTGCCTTACATCTTTTCACTACTTGTCTCTTTACTTGTGGTGAGCTTTCTTGAGTGTGCTGTAGTTGCATATTTTGTAGCATTTTGCCGCTTGTATGGTGGAGTTGGCAATGCACTTGGAGGAACAGGGTTCAAACCCTGCTTGGCCCGGATCTCATATTATTTTTGTGCTTTTGTGAAAAGTTCCAGCCCATTTTTAGTTTCATTCTGTATTCTGTTTTTACAACATTCCTTACCACATGTAGAAGAGCAGCAGTGACGTGCTCCCTAGAGATAGTCGCCCTTCCGTCACCGTCACACGTTGCTTGATACCCTCTGTTTTAGTTTGTAAGCTCAAGTTTGCCTCATTAAACATTTATTTTCAGTTTTACATTCGTTTTTCATTTTTAGTCTCTGACAATATACAGAATTTATATATAAATGTCAGGCCGAAAGGGTTTGGTGATCGAGTACCGTAAAATCCGGACCAAACGCCACCCAAATTTAAAGATAATCTTGAAAAACTGGTGGATGGGCACCTGCTAAGGTCTGTTTACAGGGTCCATTTTCTTAAAGCACAACAATTTTGCAAAATTGAGATTTCGCGCAGTCGGCTAATTCACATGTCGAGTTTGGGGTGCAAGAACGGTGACATATTGACTCAGTAACATTTTGCCAAACTTTTATTATCTGCACCGGGAATATCTATCGTTTTGCAGCAATTGATGTGCAGTATGTACAGTGTGAAGCGACAGTCTGTCCAGTTAATATCGCTCGAACGACTTTGATGGCAGATTTGGCTCACTCGGTTCATTATGCCTGCCAAACTGGGGAAAGACAGCGAATGTCAAAGAACAGACACAAAATCTCCAAGTACAGCGTGTACCCCCAATAAATGTTCTTTTTTTTTCATCGCAAAAATAAACTATGCATTGCCCAATGCTCATTCTCCGTCGAAAGGTAGCGCTGCCGGATTGAACCAGATGTTAAAGTTTCAGCACAAACCATTACCTTATTCAAAAGTGTTTTTCTGAAAATTTCAATGGGAAAATGGGGATCATTTTTGCTTGTTTTTGGTGCCATAGAGCTCCATGTGTTCGGGAGCTCTGTCAGCCGCCATTTTCCCATTGAAAATTTTAGAAAGTCACTTATAAATTTTGAAGGAAATAACGGTTAGTTCTGAAACTTTGTTGTCTGGTTTGGACTGGTAGTGCTACCTTTGGCAGAGAATGAGCGTTGGATATTGCAAAGTTTATTTTTGTGGTGAAAAAAATTCCTGTAAAAATATTCTGGG
>JAZHYW010029355.1:0-14284 GCA_037355805.1 Ixodes ricinus
AACAACTGATCAACGTTGCTTTGGTCGCTCAACTAAAAAAAAAAAAAGATGAAAATATAGATAAGTACTTTGAGGAAACACGTTTATAGTCTTCTTGACCGTACAATAAAATTTTGCGTGGAGGCCCAGATACCCCTGTTGTTGTTATTGGTAAGTTTTCAGGTGGTATTGAACAATACCCTCGCCGACAACCGCACCGTGTTCGCTTTTACCAATTGAACTACAGTTACGTTCGATGGAATACTAAGATTATTAGTCAAGCGTAAATCTAGAATACAACCTCTTCTTGCTGGTGTTGAAACACATTGTTCTAGAGAAAAATGAAATAACAATTGCATTAAAATAGTTATATAAACCTGAATGATGAACGTACGAAACGGCGTCTGTCCAGTTAATATTTGGTAGATTAAAGCCTCCTCCTAGAACTACCGAACTATCAGGAAAGGTAGACAGTATACGACTCAGTTCATAAATATTATTTACACCCGGGGACGGTAGTAAGTGCGCAGCACGAAAGTTCCTCCTCTGACAAATGACACGCGGCACCAAATGGATTTGTATTATTTGTGGCATTAATAAGCTTACTGCTCGTCCATTCATCAGTTTTTAATAAAACACGTCGCCGCCATGCGCGTGGCGGTCTTTCCAGTAAACAGAAAAAGCCTTTGGAGAATACGCCTTTGGTAAGTATAATGTCATCAAGCCACGACTCATTAAACCTCACGCAGCCAATGACTACGTGAGGTTTTATCGTCTCCAGTAAGCCAGACGATTCACCTGTATTAATTTTAAGACTACGGCAATTCAGCAATAATACAAAAGCAGGACTACCGAGTGATGCTGAACTATAGTCCGTTGCCACTCAAGAAAGTAGAGCGTAGGAAAGGAAGGCCGGGGAGGAGGAAGCAGACGGAACGCTGAAGTCGCCCTACCTTCTTGAGTTGCAACGGACTATATACCGCCATCATTGAAAAAAGACGCATATAATTATTGTAGTCTTTCGCGGCGGTTATCACGCACAAATACCATCATCTTTTTGATCTGCGTACCAGATAAACGTTTCGTCATTCACAATTAGCTTCTCATAAGAACAGTGTTGGGTAAAGTACATCTAAAAAGTACTTAAAGTAAAATAGAAAGTAAATGAGAGGTTATGTACCTGAAGTAAAGTAGCAAGTACACCGGGTTCAATGTAATGTACTTGAAGTAATGTACTCTAAATTCAATGTACTTTCAGAGTAAAGTACACGTAGTTTCAACACACTATTTTATTATGTGCATTCATTCCCCTATACGCTTTTTATAAACTGGTATGCATTACACTGTTGGGCAATCGGGAGTGAATAAGTTATTTTCGGAAACGGCGACGAATAGGGGATAAAGCCAAAACAACCACAGAGTAGTTGTTTTACTCTCGCTGAAAAACTAGAGAACTCAATCAACTTATAAGGCACTTACTTATATTGATCTTATAGCCGTCATCCCTTTCACATCCCTCAGAAGTTGAGTATAATACTGGGAAAGCCAAGGACGCGAGCCCGTGGTAAGCGTGGGAAAGCTAAGATCGCCCGAGCGCGTGGCTCTCCTAATATTCCCAACCCTTTCATTTCCGCTGATTGAGCGGGAAGTAGTCAGAGTTCAAAGTGCTGCGGGAAAGCCGCCCCCAGAACAATCATAGCGATGCGTCGCCTGCTCGCGTTTCTGGTGAGAGTAGAATGTCCTCCCAGTTTTTCTTCAGAGTTAAAGCATAATTTTGTGATACAAATTCAACAAGACCAAGTTTGGGAGTGTATCTCAAGTCGAGAGTCGCAGTTTTCTCGGAAAGTATACCAGAAAATATAATTCAAGTAAAGTACAAATACATAGCCAGAATATGTATGTACTTGAACTAAACTACAACTACATACTTAGAGAATGTACTTCAAGTAAAGTAAAAGTTTTCTAAACCTAATTAAAGCAGCACTTTGAGTAAATTGTACGTGAGGTAGTTCCCAAACTGCACAAAAAGACGTACTTTTTCCTCTATTTCTTTAAAAAACAATAATAACATACGTCTTTTTTCGCGCCGTGGTTTACTAAAATCCTCCTACACAGTGAACTTGAAATTTTTAATTTAAACACCGAGTGTAGAACTGCTTTTAGTTCCAAGAAATAAAGTTTGTAACAAATGGACTCTTGCCGCCTTTAAATGAGGTTGGGGTGATATTCATGTATTTATGGCAGGTGTGCAAAACATGGCTTTTTACACTATTCCCATGATTCATTGCGTTTTTCGTCGAGAACACCGTAAAAAAACTAGATTGGATTGGCGGCTACGAGTTGTCAAGGTAATCCATTCGTATGCACCTCTATTGTTTTTCGTTCTCAAATCTGTTATTACTTTTTTCTAGGTGGTCATTACTTTTAATTAAGTTATAAACTTTTTTTTCATTTCTTCTGTTCGTTTTTGATATTCGACAGTTGCATAGTAAGATCGGTCATACTGGCTGTCAGCGTTTCAAGCATAGACTATATTTTTGCCATTTTCTCTCTTTTCGGAGGACCCAGGTTCAGTTGAGTGTCACCTGGCAACAGTAGCGGCAAGACAACTCTTTCTTACAGTGAAAGAATAAATGTTTATGGCGAAACAGAAAATGATAGTGTTTAGAACGTGCACATGCTATCAAAAATGAGTCGTTCGGTGGAGCCGACATGACAAACATACTCTAGGAATGTAGCCGCAGTGTAAACTGTACTCCCCTGCACACGAAAAAAACAGGGTGAGCGTGCCTCTTGGCTCCGAGACCCAAAGTAGTTGTGACGACAGTTGTCTCATATAGACCCTTTTATGGCCAATGCCACCAGGTGGTGCTCCAGTCTTTGAAGTGCCAGGAACTTCCGATTTTTAAAAAGAATGAACAAAGGCTACCTTAACACTGCTGCTTGAAATGTAGAGGAACCGTTTAACAACCAATTCTCCAGGTGAACGCCAAAGGAACGAAGGAGTGCGAGATCTGTTAAAATGCTTCGAGTATTCTTGTAAACAAACTTGCCTCCTCCAAGATGTAATATTGGACAGCCGAAGGCCCTAGTTATATCACAAACTTGGTTGTCCGTGTAGCATTTATGCTTTCTAGCACTGGGGACATAAGCAAGCTCAACAGGCTTGCAAAGACCGGAAGTCGCTCTGGACGCAAGCGACAGTTTATGTTTGCAAACAGCAAAAGGGTCTATACGGCGGGCAAGTGTTTCAAAATGCGTTTTTGGCGCATCAAACCGCAGAAGAGGCACACCAATCAAGGGGCAGCGCAGAGAACGCTCAGTGACGAGACAGCCAAGCGCGCGCAGTCATTGGTTGAGGTCGGGGAAAACAAAAGCCCATGAGCGCATCTCGAGGATAAACAAACGCACGAGGTGCGCAAAGAGCAGACGAACTTGAAGTTCATTTGCAGAAGGGGTGGTAGTCACAAATGCAGTAGGGGTGGTGTTCGATTCTTGGTGACGATGCGCTCTTCATGAAGGGAGCGATGACCAAGCCGCTGGCTGTGCACGGTTGTTGGTAGCCCATTTCCATTGAAGCTTAATTGTTTGGCTGATAATGCATAGCACAAATATATAAATATCCTGCAGACAAAAAAAACAATTGGGTGAGCGCATGTTTGGATGTTTGACGGCTCCGAGATCAAAAAACCTTCTATAGTTTTCGAAAGTAACGTGCCGATTACTAGGTTAAAACCACTGCACAATGGCGGAACAACTGACATCCTGGAACGTGCAAGTCATTTCATAAGATAGCGAACGTCGAAGCGCTGACAACGCTGGGAGCCGACGAGCCAATCAAACAGCGCCGAAAGTGCAACGTCACTGACTTAATCACATTTTCTGCGTGATTTTGCCTTGTAACTCCAACCAAACGCATAAAGCGTGCCATGATGTAGCGGTTATAGTCCGCCATTGTGGAGGGATTCCACAGCTGCCATCAGAGGACAGCATTTCGAAGGGGTCTCTTACCCACGGATGTTTTAAACGCTTCTGAAAGTCTTGCATCATAAATATGTTGACAAATGTTTTGTATACCGGAATTTGACTGACGCATGTAAAATCCACCAGGATAATTCGCTTAGCAGTTCTTGTTGTGCTTTATTTGTTGCTGCATTTAACGCCATATATGTCCCGAAACCCAGTTTTACAAAATGTATAATTTTGGAACATCAGCAAAACGTTTGTATAAATGTCCATGATGGCCAATCCACAAGAAACAAGTTGCTGGATACTTACCGTATTTTATCCATATAACTATATACTTCGTTCACCGCTCGACAGGGCAATGAAAGCTTCGTTCTTGCCGGGCCAATCAGCCCCTGCTTTTTATCGCCTGACTCTATAGACCGACACGCGGAGCGACTCTGTTTACCAACACGCCGCAAGGCCGCGCATGCGCGGTAGCTATGTGGGCAAGAGCAGCCCGGCTCTCCGTGTTTTCGCCATTGCGTTCTACGGCGTGCGCTCGTTGTTGTCGTTTTGGGGACGCTTGTATCTTTATTTGTGCGTCGTATTTCCTGAGAACGTATGTCGTATCCTATGCCCGACTATTTGAGCTCGCTGCCCGAGCCTGAACGGCAGCGGTATCGAAACAAACTGTGCAGTGACGGCGTTGCCTTCGACGATCCGTATGCCGTAAAGAAGGCCTGCTGGACTTCCGACGTAAAGTTGCTGCCACCGAAGTCGACGGCTCATGCCGTCGTTTATTTAGTTTTTTCGCCAAGCCAGTTCACGGCCGACACGGTGCAGGCGTACAAGTCTCTCGAGGCCTACGATTACTTCGAGTCGGTTTCCGCACTGCCGGCGGGATCAGCAGTCTGTGGGTCTGCGGAAGTGTGTGTATTCATTAATTGATTAAATACACACAGCGTCTTCAAGTCAAGGTATGATATTTTTTCCTACCCTCATGACCACAAGGCATGACAAGCAGTAACGCTTTGTCCTTTCTGCAGTCTTGGCGGTAACACGTTACAAGTAACGGCGTTGCCGGTAACGCGTCACTTTTTCAATAACGTAGTAACCTACTCGTTACGTTTTCGACACAGTAACGGGTAACGTACTTACGTTACTACTTCAAGTAACGTAGTTACGTTACTCGTTACTCCTTCCCAAGTCTTAAAGAAATTACACTTCAATTTTTTCCGTGTTTTAGGCGTCAAGCCATGTTTTTCTTGGCGTTTTTTCTCGTGAGTATTTAGGTGAAACCGTAAAACAAGATAAAGTAATTATGTTCAGTTTCTGCACGAACATAATGTTTCTTGATATATGACATGTATCGTCAAAACAGTAAATGTGCTAAATCTTAATTTAAAAAAAGTAACGCAGAAGTAACGTGCGTTACTTTTTATCGGTAGCGGTAACAGGTTCCTTTATTTTTAGGCAACGTAGCTCGGTAACGCGTTACTTTTATTTGCAAGTAACGAGTAACGTATTTCGTTACTTTTCTCCGGTAACGCCTACAACACTGCCGTTCTGTCGCCGATCCTCTTCTGCTGGGTAGCACGGGCGTAGCGAGCCTCCGACGAGCGCTTGGCCGATGCTTGTGCGCGAACACACATGGGAACAAAATCCCGGTGGTCTTGATCAGGCAACGCTTTCCTGCACATAAGCAAGCCTCGGGACGGAGATTGAAATGGAAGCCGCACTTGCCTTCAAGAAAGTGTTTGCCGCACAAACGGTCGTTCGACGCAGAGGCGACGATTCTTTTCGATCCACGGATATTATCCACCTTTTATGCCTTTCAGAGTCTGCCTGGAACTTGTGGAAACTCACCCCGCTACTTTTCTTGTACATTTCGGTGCAATTAACAGCAACACAGCTTCGCGGCATGCTGAAATGCTATGACGCCCATGCGAAACGTGTGCCCTTTTGCCCACACCCTGCCACACCCCCGGCTCCGGCGCGATCGCAGCGCCGCCGCAGCTCCGTGACGTCAAGCCCGCGTGTCGGTGTATACTCTGTGAGCCCGCATGTGCTGTCCACCTCTCTGCGCCGATAGTACGCTAGAAAGCGTGATCATGTGATGGAAGGCTGACGGTTGACTGATCCACCTCTTCCACCACTTTGTCAGCTTGTCGGTGAACGGAGTACAGCATCAATATATAATGCATACCACTATCAATTTCACTTTGGAAAGAAATCATCGATGAATCGACTGCCGTCTGGCACGAGTGTTGAAACACTTTAAAGTTGCATGATGATGACTATCATCGTATAAAGTTTTCTGTGATGCATGTGAATAAAGATTCACTTGCATTATTTGAATATCGGAAAGAATCAAAGTGTTGCTGTTTCACATGTCCTATTTTGACCTCAGTTATTGTGAACTGTGAGTCTATATACCTCAACTGAAACCCTCTTTTCTAGTTTTGATACCTATAGACATGAAGAATAACCTATAGAATCACATTCTGTCAATGAAACAAACGAGTTTTTATAACCAAGTAGCTGCTTCAGTTGCACAAACAAACCGCACGCTTGACTAACCTCCCACAAAATGTTCATTAATTGCCATTAACAATAGTATATTCTTCCTCTATTTGGGATTAGTCATGACTTAATTAATGCCCTCAAGGAAGTATAAAACTTTTAGGTTCATTTTATTCTGGGCGATTATTATCGCACTTCAGAGGGGAGACAATTCATGCTCGCTAAACCTTGCGTTTGGCAAATACTAAATCGCAACTTACCGAGTTACCCTATAGAACGAAGAATCCATAACTCGAAACTTTGAAACTTGAGCCTTGAATCTTTTTTAGAGCGCAGCTCTTATGGTACGTTTACACCTGAGAAGAAATTCCGCTGCCGCGGGAGCGGATCCGCTCTCGGCGGCGGCGGCGACGAGCGGGTTGCGTTTACATCTATTTCCTTCGAGCGGCGGCGGCGGCGCCGGCTGCTGCAGCGGTTCCCGTAACATCTCGTCAAATATGACGAGAAGGCGCGAGAGTTCCTGCCTCGGCTCTCTCTCCCGGGCGTTGCTGCTCCCGGAACTACGCGTGCTCATGACGTAGGCAGCGTCGCGCTGCGCAAGAATGTCATTTCCGGTCAGCGAAACGCCTCGTTCGGTGCATAGAGTTATTATAATGTACGCTAGAGGTTCAACTGGCGCTAGTGTCTATGCGACTTCCGTGACGCAAATTGAAGCAGACAGCAACCAGTCTACTTTTGCGGTGCTCCTGTGCATCCCTATGGGACAACGCGCGTGCATTTTGCCTCTTCGCCGAAAAATAGCACGGAACACTGTGGTTATTTGGGTCGTACCGAACAGTATGTACCCTGATTAACACTGTGGAAGTCTAATTGCCTTAGTTAGGGCGTTTTTCTTCATCAGTGAACGATATTTAACTTCGCTACATTTCAGCTCCAAACGCTTGTTCCGCGTTTGGAGCTGAACTTTCGCTGGAGCCGAGAGCGGCTCCAGCGAAGATTCGAAGCAAAATTACAATCGAAAGGAATATAGAGTGTGTTCAAGGCTCGCCAGCATTCCGGTGACGCTTATATATTGATAATATGCCAGTCCTGTCACTATATGAATATGACCCCGTCGTGCATGAGCGGATAAAAACATTCAACACGTAGAGAATAAAGTCCGTGGGCTATGAATGGTGTCTCTTCGTATTGTTTTCTCTGCCGGGCAGCTTTTATCGGACACTTGTTCTCAAAGATTTCGAGCGTGCGGGTGATATTTTGAACGTAGAACAAGCAGCTTCGCTCAGAGCAGAAAGAATAAAGCGGTACTTACTTATTTAAAATCGGAATAGATTACGTGGCCTTCAATTAATTTTGATCCTACATGCAGGTGCAGTTACTGATCCAGTGTTACTGCGTAGTTCTTGCCGTCTTTCTTAATTTCCAGATGTTCTTCGTTCGTTTTGCACACGCTGAAAAGCGCCGACGTCGTGTTCGCGCTAACAGTGTCCGACAGTGCACAAAAATACGCGTGCGCAGCCGTTTTAGCACCATTTTTAATGCGATGAATTTGAAAGAAAAACGCCGCAACTGACCAATTATTTTGTCGGCCTGACCGAGAAATGTTCCAAGCTACCTAAAACGTACGGATTATTTGGGATATTTGCTCTTATGATCGAGCGCAGGGAGAAAATGCACTCACTTTTTCCCATAGAAATGCATTACCGGAAGTCAATTTTGGACTGGTTGCTGTCTGCTTCAATTTGCGTCAGCACACTAGCGCCAGTTGAACCTCTAGCGTACATTATAATAACTCTATGGTTCGGTGGCAGAAATAGGTCCTGGACCTAAACGGCTCGCCGCCGCGTTTTCCGCCCAGCGTTTCGCCCCAGCGGCAAAAGCTGGGCGGATTCGCTAGCGGATCCGCAAGTGTAAACGTACCATTAGGCGCCCGTTTCCGGCTTGAGCCGCGTCGGCGTCGCCGTCGGAATAACCGGGCGGTGCATTATGGGAAATGTCCCATAACGCACCGCGCGGGGAGGAGGAGGGGGAGGAGGAGGGGAGGAGGACGAGGGGAGGGAGGAGGAGGAGGAAGAGGAAGAGGAGAGGAGGATGAGGGATGAGGAGGAGGAGAGGAGGATGAGAGGAGGGGAGGAGCTTGAAGGATGAAGGGAGGAGGGAGGAGGGATGAGGGGAGGAGGTGAGGACGGGGGAGGAGGGTATAGCCTTCCATCAATACCCTTCCTCCTCCTCCTCAAGAGCTGCGCTCTAATTCGGCGTTACAGGGTGTTGTAAACGTCTTTAATTTTTTTTTACATAAACATGTTAATATTTTGTTGGACAAGACTCCTGGAATCAAGAGCAAACGTTGCTCCTTCGATCATTAAACTTTCCATCTCCAGTTGACTCACTAACTACAGGAAGGATAGTTGCGCCTGTCAAAACACCACGAGGCTTTAAGCCACATTCCACTGAATTTATGGTCATCCGACACACGAGTCCCTGGCGCCACACTTTCTGTAAAGATAACAGAGAATGCAAAACACACTAAAAAAAAAAAGAAAGAAAGAGTCAGAGAGGAGAAACCCTTTGCTTCCAAAAGGAAGACGGAGGCGACGCCGACACGACGACACCGCGATCTCGTGACCGTCTGCAGGCAGACCGAGATCAATTTGTTTGTGTCGCATCCATTTCCCGAGGGTCGGCTGTGAAAGGAAGGAGGCGACCCATCCGCGCCGGATTTAGAGAAAGTACAGATAGACAGAGACAAAAAAAGCGTGGCATTCCGGTGCGAACGAACGATAAGCCGTCGCCCGTGCCCCTCGACCGACGGGAACAGCGGCGGTCGCCGTCTCGGCGGCCGGCATTTTGGCACGAAGGGCTGACCCGTCAGGTGTGTGTGTGTGTGTGTGGACTCCCGTAGATTCCGCGGGTTGCCAAATTCTGGCGCCGACGGGTCAAGCACCGCATCACCACACGCGCTCCTACTGCGAAAGGGAGGCTCCAGGACTTAGGCCCTGCTTAATCAGTCGAATTGCGCCGTTGAACTCGCTGGAGGAAAAAAAAAAGATGTCGTGGAATGCGACCTTCCAAATGTACACGATGCCCTCTCCTCTGAGTTTCGGAGATCTGTCTTTTTTTTATTTTACTGCAGTTTTTGGACAGAGCGTCAACGTGTTCGGGGCGGGTTGTGGTGGGGTGAGGACAACTGTTCGTTCACCCGCTCGTGTAGGTGTTGAGGGTGTCGGCTCTTTGTTACGCTCTTTGTCCACTTTGGTCCTGGTTACTTTAGGTCATTTCTCTGAGGAGGAAAATTCAGCACGAATTATTTATGCAGGGAAGCGACGGAAAGGAATCAGGTTACGTTTGCGCTATTGTTCTTTAGATATGCTCCCAATTCAATCAGTTGCTCGTGCTAAATTCACAACTGGCGTTGATCACCACGTGGCCTCAGGTATACATTTTACAATGCAGTGTAGGACAACTGTTTTAGGTTCTAACTTGTGCTTTGGCCTGTGAGCATAGGACTTTGATATACAGTTTTAAACTATTCCGAGCGGAAACTCCTTGAACAAGCAGTGATCAGATGTAACGTGTCTAGGCTAATTCATCAAATAAAATTTCGTCGAAGAGTTTGTTAAAGACGCTGTGTCACCGCACCCATGTTCGACATATAAATTAGTCTGATGTTGAGTGTTTTCCGAAAGTCATCGAATATCATGCTTGAAATTTCTTTCTGTTATTGAACAGTCTTCATCATAGCGCTACAGAGGCCGCCTGCCGAGTCTCAGCAAGAAGAAGCAGTTCAACGTCGATCTCGCCATCGGACCTCATCCAGATTGTCGCATCAGTTACGCCCTGCATGAGTACTTCATATTATGTTTTGTTCGTTAAAATATTTCATAAGTTATTACCGGCTCTCAGAGAAAACGCGGTAGAGTGCCGATTCCAATTTGCCGCCAAGTAATCCTGTCTGCTCTCTCCTTTCCTTGGCTTTTAAACGCAAAGTCATTACCTAAGCATATATGAAGCTTACTCATCTATTGCCCCATACGACCCAGATTATAGTATTCAACCAATATCACCGCTGCCGATCTACAGCTCAGAATGTCTGCCAAATTAACGAATTAAAGCTTTGAGTTTAAATGATAGAAAACAAAGTCTCCATTCACTCGTTGACTGGCGTTTGCTCCCAAGATCTCTACTTTTCTACTCTACTTTGATCATACAATGTCACTTCCGGCTACGAAAGCCCTCACTCATTATACTACAGGGAATGTGCAGTGTGGCCACATTCTTGCGTCAGAGCACAAGCGTTGTGAAGAGAGCAGTGATGGTAGTGCCATTCTCTTGCATGTCAGAAAGCTGTTCTTTACCTTCAACAAAACCAGAATTCCGAATTTTAAGTACTGGGGATTGGAAGTACATAGAGGCCTGCGCATTGGGAAGACGTGTCTGTTATTCTTACTATCCCCGGAAGGAAACTTAGGTGTCACAGTGACTGGCATGGGTCAACAGGCGAAGACTTACCACTTTGATTATATCTGGAAAGCCTGACACAAAGTTAGAGCTTGTCCATGTTGTACGTGGATGTTCCTGCGGCCATTTTACATATATTTTAAATGTAGGAATCACGTGAGTGGGCGAATTTCGCTTTTACATTTGAAACAGAAAGTTTCAGCCTTCATGCCGAGTATTAGCTACAGTCTACAGGAATAGGCCTTCATGTATATTACAGGCATCTCCCACTTCTCAGTTGCGATCACGGTCAAGAAACAGGATGATTATTTTAGGACCTCTCGTCTCTGCCTTTTTCACAAGTTGTTTCATCACCCTTACCTGCGCGGCAAACCTATATATAGCTTTTACCTCTATTAGATCAAGTTCAAGGTCGGGATTCCATCGTGTAGGACTAATGCTTTTTCAGTAATTTTTTTCCCGTACATCAGAAAAGTGGAATCACCTTCCCACGCCAACAGCAACAATCGAAGATCACCACCAATTCAAGAACACCATAGCTAATATTATATAACTAAAAACCAATTTTACTGTTCTAATAATACTGCACTTCGTAACTTCATAACAATAGTGTGTACTCACTCTCCTTTCTAGTGCCTTACACCCTGGGGGTAAATGAAATAAATAAAGAAAATTAAGGCATCCTTAATGACGTCTTAAGGCTCACGCATCGCTGTTCAGCGACCAAGAACACTCTAAAAGAAATCCGTTTTTGAAACGTTCTTTGATGCCCCAAGAACCCTTTCAGCTCATGAAGAACGGCTTCGTCTCAAGCACTATCGCCATCTGGTGCACTAGAACGGCAACTGGGCGATGAAGAACTATTTCGCATAAAAATAAGGGAGCTTAAAAGAACCCCTCATAAGCCGCGTTTACATGAATGCGACTTAGTCGCATCGAATCCAGTTGTCGCATTCGATGCGGTCATGTAAACGGCATAATGCGCTAGAGAAGCGCATCGCATTCAAGTCGCCAGACAGAGGTGGATCGAGATGGCGAGTGCGCATTCATTCAGCCCATGTAAACGGAGGTCGCATCGCATTTCGGAACGGGGAGGATTATGGGAAGGCGCTCGCTGCAGGAGCGAGTGAACAGCTGAGAACATGGCGGCGGCCAACTTCGTCGGCGGCGGCGGAGAGCGGTTCCGTGTGGTCGCCCGCAGTTCCTCCCGAGAAGAAACGCGAGCTTTTATTGACAAACTAAATGAGCGGAATATCACTGAGCTGCTCGGAGAGGGCGGCCCCCGTCCAAGCCTTGCGAAATACGACTTGCGTGTCCAAGGGAGTGCCTAGAGGTTTCGGCGCAAACACGAACGACGCCGAGAGCTCCGAGCACTGCATGGTAGCGCAGAACGAGCAGCTCCTACCTCGGTGCCGTCCCTGGCAACGCCGGAGCCTTTCGGCCTCGGGGTCCGGTCGTGATTGGCAAGGTATGGCGAGACGAAGCGCGGTGGCGTCCTCAGAGCGGTTCACGACGATCTCGCTCGCCAGGCCGTGCGCACGCACGTCGCCTCTGATCCAGAGTGGCCCAGCGGCCCGACCTGGAGCCCAAGACGTTTGGGTTTTGATGTTTCTTCCGTCTCGTAACTCCTTGCACAGCATCGAAGACTACGGGCACGATATTTATTTCAATCTCGCCGAAAGCGTCGACGCCTTCACGAACCTCACGTGCGATGCACCGGAAAACGTGGTCACGTGATGCGGCCGGTGCCGGAAACGCAGCTTTAACTTTGAGCTTTGACACGGGGTGGCGCCACCTTCGCGTAGGGCTTGGTGCGCATTCATGTAAACGCTGCCGCGTCGGCTTCTTTCGGAGGACGATTGGAGTCGATGCGCTGAAGTCGTATTCATGTAAACGAGGCTATAGGTTTTTCACGAAGAGCCCTTTTAAGGGTGCTAAAGTAACTTATTAGGGTGCAAAATATGGACAAGTCGAACATCCCCTCACTTAAAAAAGGGGTGTAGTGTGTACACCCACAGGGGGTGTAAGTGTCGCCACACATACTACACTCATAAAGGTGTAAACGTACACCCTAAGGCGAGATACATACATACACCCTTTTAAGGGTGCATTTGTGCACCATTTTATACACCTGCAGGATTCGGGAGTGTACAGATACACCCTATATTAGGGTGTGACCACCCCACTGTCGTTTCGTTGTGCAGGTACACCTCCATTTAAGGTTACAAGTATTCCCTTCTCTACACTCACGCAATTTCTTGGGAGTAAACATACACCCACCAACAGGGTTTACTATTACACAGTTGTTTACGCCCGCCCCGCTCATAGGGAACAGAGATACACCCGCCAACAGGGTTTGGTATTACACCGTTGTTTAGTCCGACCCCGCTCATAGGGAACATAGATACACCTTATTCAGTCGTCTACCATTACACCTCTTTGTACACCCACCTCAAGGAAACCTGTAAAAAAATGTACTCGCCCAGGTGATTGCAAAAAGGCAGGTAAACAGACACAAGGGATTGTTTTAAAATCTCTTCGAAGTTTATTAGACAGCCTATTACGAAAAAAAATACAAACTTGCGGACAATCCGTGATATGTGAAGAGGTACAACGACGCTGTTACACAAGTGAGAAGATTACTTAGCAAATAAGAACCGGGGGATTCTTAGGTAGTGTCTATTATCCCAGCAGCCGGCAGAATCATTTCCCCGAAATTTTACCGGCAGTCGCCACTCATTGGCGGTACGATCACTTCATCGAACGATGTTTCGTTGATACGCGATGTTTCATAGACAGCTCAGATTAGCTTTCCTCTATTAGATTCTCTTCTTTTTTTCTTGTAATGAGCCGCTCCAGAGTGTATTCGCGAAGTGACGTGTACGGGTGGCACAGGTGGGTTAACATATTTGTGATGAGCCACCGCAGGCTGTCGCCACGAAGCGGCGTGAAAGGGTGGGCTGGGTTGGTGAGCACGCGCCTCAGAGATACACGCGCGACGAAACGTCCCTACAGCGTGCATTTCGTGTAACGAGTGGCGATGAAACACTAGTATTGATGAAACGTGTCTACAAGGCGCGTAGCAACGAAAAGGTGTCCATGAAATGTGTTTTCACAAAACGCCGGGAGAATAAGAAAGTCAGTATTCTACCTGCAGTTGTCACATAATTTTATACAGCTAATGGCAGGTGATTGCCGGTAGAATTTCGTGGAAACTATTCTCCCGGCGGCTAGGAAATAGACACTGCCTAATTCCAGAGGTAATCCGAAACGGAACGGGTGATTGTTGCAAAGGAGTAGGTTGCAGCGCACTTACGATGAAAATACCGGACTTCAAAGATGTAATCCGAGATATATGTCGACACGGGCACTGCAA
>JAZHYW010029358.1:0-36138 GCA_037355805.1 Ixodes ricinus
CTATACATGGGTTGCACGTGACGCCATATCCTTCCTTCTTTCTGGTGGCCAAAACCTGCTGTTATACTTCGTTTCACCTTATGTGCGAGCGAAGGCAAAGCTGGAAGCGCGAGCACGAAACCTCCGTGCCTTCAGGCTTTGCGCGAGCGCGCGAGGTGGGCAGAAACGCAAAAAGCGCTAATCTGCGCTTCAGCTTCGGCTTCGCTCGCAGATAAAGTGAAACCAAGTATAATGAAGCTGTGCTCACTCGTTTCCGCTCGCTCGCGATGCTCGTGTACTGCTCGTAGAATATGCACAGTAAAGGCTACGCTCGAGGAAGTTCGGCCACCAGAAAGGAGGACCAAATTACGTCAGTGCAACCTATGTATTGCCAGCAGTCTTGCATGCGGCGTTTTAAGATATGGAATTACTATTCTTTCCAATTGCTCCATAAGATAGCAAGTACGCATAGATAATATTCTGCGCAACTTACTGAAAAGCGTGGCGTATAACTGTGATTTGACAGAATGCGGAAGTATCTTTGAGTATCTTGGGTTACCTTCCTTCCAAAAGTTGTTCGTGAATTCAGTAATTTGGCGCCACTTTTGGATGGAGGATTTCAAAAAAACATTCATATCCTCCCGAGTTCTAAGAAATTGTCCTCGCTATGTTGTACCACGTTCTTATACTCGCTACGGACAAGCTACTCGTGATATTTATTTCCCGAAAATATTTAATTCGCTTCCTGATGACATTTTTACGCTTACCTCAAAAAAGCAACTAAGAAAATTCCTAATTGATTGTACTCTACCTTAAGTACTCGTTAATGTTTCCTTACCTTTTTTTTTTTGACAACATTGTCGGAATCTTTTTGTTTTACCTGTATATATATCTATTGTGTTTCTACCAGTCCACTGTGATTGACTATCTCTGTCCGTGGCATGTATATATCTATATGTATGCTTTGTGTGTATCTCTACATGTACCTGTACATATGTCTATAATGTTTCTACCGGTCCACTGTGATTTACTCTCTCCATCCGTGCCATGTACAAAGTGACTGACTGCCCGCCGCCTCCCCTCCCCACCCCGGACAACTATGATTTTATATCGGTGTTAGTTTGTTAACTAGATGTATATAATCACTTACTACTTCTTCCGGGCCATGTCCCACCAGCCTACTTTGGTTTTGACGGGCCCGAAAATATCGAAAACAAACATGAAAACGGAATAATAATAATAATTATTATTATTATTATTATTATTATTAATTATTATTATTATTATTATTATTATTATTATTATTATTATTATTATTATTATTAGATTAAATGTAGTTTATTGTTTCCGAGGCCCTTACTGGCTTCGTGTTGTTTCTTTGAGTTGGGCATGCAGCAAGGCAAGTTTAACATAATGTTAACTAATTAACTTTTAAATAATGAAAATGAATACATAGGGGGTATTCACTGAACGCCATATCCGAGGTAACTGCTCACAGCGCATGCCCGGGAAGAGTTTTCCGTCAACTCTCGGGCAACCGCAAGAGAAGAGGGGAAGGAGAAATTCTCTTATCACCGGGACTCTCCTTTCCTTCCTGGTGAAGAGATCCAACGAGTCAAAAGATCCAACGAGTCAAAAGGTCCAATAATGGATCCTCTGACTGGTTGGATCTTTTGACTCGCCAGACGCCGGTCAAAAGATCCAATCTCGGTCAAGAGGTCCAACGAGCCAAGAGGTCCAACGAGTCAAAAGATCCAAGGCGAGTCAAGAGGTCCAGCGAGTCAAAAGGTCAACGAGTCAGAAGGTCCAATATTGGATCTTTTGACGCGTTGGATTTCTTGACTCAGCTGTCACGAGTCAAGATATCCACTGCGGATCAAGAGCTCCAATTACTCGAGAAGTGCCGCTTCATAATGCAAAGGGGTCACGGAAAGCCCCTCACCACTCCTTTCCTAGTCGCGGGGAAACGTTGTACAATAAAGATCAGTAAACAATTTTTGACAAGGTGCCTTTGTTTTTGTTTAATAGAAAAAGTGAAACAGATTTATGTTCGAAGCGCCACTCAACTACGCACCGTTTTCCGGTTTGCGGCCGGAAAACCGGCTCGAGGGCGGCACCCGGAGTCATTCAGTTTCGTGCCGCTGGCTATGGGAAGTGAGGAGGGAGCGCTTTTCTTCGCTTTGGGTATATCGCGCCACTGAAACTTTCTGTAATAAAAGTCAAGAATCTCGGGCTTTTGACGCGTCTGTTCACGCTTTCACGACAACATTTAAAAAAATTAGCCTCAAATTGAGCGGACACTTACTGAGCTTGCTTACTCAATACACTTTCTTCACGTCACGCGCGTAGTTTACTTGGCCGGCACAAGCGGCTGCAGGACAGAAAATAGTCCCCGTTTTTCTTTGCGATTTCTCCGGACACTAGCGGCATTTTAAAAGGTGAAAACGTGTTTTTTTTTACTCCTGTTAAGGTAAGTTAAACGAAAGTGACACGCACCAGATTCTTTGACCATTAAAATCAATTCACTACCCATTCAAATGGGTCATGAAACGTTGTCGGGTTGGAACATTCATGACCTTGCCGGTTCGTACTGGTCCCAGCCTGGCACAGGTATACTGGCACAGACTGCCACTGATTCAGAAACTTCTTTGTAGCGGTGAAATTGTGAAATGGCGAAGATAAAACAGGGACTATTTCTTTCAGTGTTGCCTTTGGAAAGCTGGATGACGTGATTGTGGAATCAAAACCACTCGACTGACGACAGTCGAGCGCCACTCATGCATAGATTGGACACGAGAACTACGTGAGCACTCGACTTCAGCTCGTAACAATCAATGCCTCGGCGGACGCTTGGGTAGTGGATCGTGTCCAACCACTGCGGTGATAAGAATAGCCCAACTCTAACGATGTCTGAGCTCAGCACGCGCTCTCTACTTTGTCGACCCCAGCACGTGGGTATGATTAACGTCAAAGGTATATCTAGGATAGGAACCAGGCCACGTGGCCGCTTGTTCTGGCTCCGAGTTGAGGGGATGAACGATGCTCATATTTCTCGAATTTTATTGGCGACCGCCATTGCCTTGAAAGAACAAAAACAAAGGCAAGTTTATTCAGTGATTAACGTTAGGGAGTGATTCTAAGTAGTATTTAGCAAAAGTAGAAAAACCAATTCAAGGCTCCTTTAGGATGCACCTTAGATGGCCAGTTCGAAGAGTAAAACTCCCCATAATTCACCGGGTTTTTTTTTTTTTTGCAGTTATAAGATATCGAACTTGGCCAATTGGAAGGACGAAAAAGAATTCAAAATTATAATCTAAAAAATATTTTTTTTAAAGGCGGGTTGATATTACGGGGAAAGTTTCCTTCCTAATAAACTTTCAGGTTCGATACAAGATATATCGAAATTTAAATTAGCATTTGATAAGCGGCTGCTGTAATCAATCACGGAATGCAAGGTTTAAAATATGTCGCGAAAATGTGTAAAGTACATTTTTTTCTAGGCTTTAATACGTGCGAATAAAATAATCCAGTTTGCACGGACAAAATTCACTACACTTCGTTTCAGCTTAGGTCCGAGCGCGGCCGATGTTATGAGCCGAAGGGCCAATCAAACAGTGCAAAAAGCGCAACGTCATGGCGTGCTCCCTGCGCTTGATAGGTCTAGCCGGCGGAGGAGCACGCGCAGAGGGACGGCGAATATATCAGCTGGTCCTATCAATTGTAGAGAGCACGCCATGAAGTTATGTCTCTTTCGCTGTTTCATTGGCCCTTCGATTCATAACATCGGCCGCGCTCGGACCCAAGCTGAAATGAAGTACAGTTGCCGCACATTAAAAGGATAAGTAGTGCATAATTTCCCCGTTTATGCAAACTAAAACAAAAAGATATATATATATATATATATATATATATATATATATATATATATATCGCGATACATCGAAAGACGAATAAAAGTGTGCATGGCTTTTGATCAATGCTGCTCAACCTGAACACGAGCCAGTCAGCGAGTGCATGCACAGCAAGACAAATGGTACTAGGGTCCTTCTCCAAATATAAAATGCCTCGAACGCAGAGGTGTTCAAGACGTCGTGCTCTCGGCTTCTAGCATAGGCTGCGGTTCATCCTTAGGTGAAACGGATTATAATAGCCTGGAGTCCTTAGGTGCACCACGCAGTAGTGATTAAACGAACGTACGCTGATGCTGGTTCTCCGTACAGCGTGGTGCCAGTCAGCAGTCATTCTGCACTGGCCGGCAAGATACTGCGACATGTTGACCCTCTGGATGACTGCGAAACATTACGCTGTCCAAATGATCCGCACAACCCTTCCTCCCAGTTGAGTTCATGCTGCGTATAAGACCAGCGCGCTGTTTCCACACATGCCCTCACGAGGTGTGGGAAAAGGCGCAGTTTCCGCACGAGGTGTGGGAGGTGTGGGCACTCCACGTGCGCAGGGAGCGTGCGCAATGCCGATAGCAGCACCACCACAGGGGCGGGACGTCAGCACCGCGTGTTAGTCTATACGTGCCTCGTAATTCAGTCACTGATTAACTGTTCGTTGATTTCTAAATTCGAGAAACAACCTACGTACCCCAGACCGTGCTGCGTGCACAACTCTCGGGAAATTCCTGCGTTAGTCAAGCATACCGCACGAAGAGATGGCGTTGGTCACCAGCCGATTGAAATAGAAAACGCACAACGCCGTGACACAGCCAGCCATTGAGGATCCCAAAACCTCTTGTCGCCAAGGCCACTGTATCCTCTTCTCTCATCTCCCTCTTCTTGGTTGCTTTGTTATTAGTCACGGGATCCCACCCCGCTGCAGTGCAGTGACCGTCACGCCCCACCTTGCTACCCGAAAGCCGCCATTCATCGTAGTTTTGCTTTTCTTTCTTCCCTGCTCTTCTTCAAAGCCCTTCCCCTTTTACCGGTGATCGCGCAGGAAGTCAAGAGTCCAACGAGTCAAAAGCTTCAATAATGGATCTTTTGACTCTTGGATCTTTTGACTCGCCAAACGCGAGTCAAGAGATCCAATGTGGGTCAAGAGGTCCAACGAGTCAAGAGATCCAACGAGTCAAAAGACCCGCGGCGAGTCAAGAGGTCCAACGAGTCAAAAGGTCCAACGAGTCAGAAGGTCCAATAATGGATCTTTTGACACGTTGGATCTTTTGATTCGTTGGACCTCTTGACTCGGAATCCTCTCCTTTGTAGGTTCCAGGCTTCCCCAAACGTCGCTATTCTACCTCTAGGAGATTATAGAAGATCAACTTGCCACTCAAAATTCGTACAAAAGCATCTTTCCTCTTTCTCTCTTCCCCGGTGGTAAGAAAGCAGCAGCGAGCTCAGCTATGACCGCCAGTGAATACTCCCTATAGTTCCGACGAGAAACTTGCCAAATATCATTAAAAACCACTAAATCAACTCGTTTCAGAACGCTATAAAGGCAAGGACAGCATTTTCCGCCATTCCGAAATAAATACGCTCAATTTGGAAGCGTTTTTAAATGAAGGGAAGCACAGCGCACGGGCTGCAACAGCCCGTGCGCTGTGCTACAGCGCACGGGTTTTTATCGAGGCGCAAAAATACGCCTCGATAAAAACCAAAACCAAGACACGAGTTCAAATTTAGCGTTTTCTCAGAACGCTGTAAAATGCTGCTTCTGCTTTAAATTTTTCTATAATTACTTGGTTTAGTGGTTTCTGATTATGTTTAGCAAGCAGCTCACTAGAATCATAGGTTTATTTTCACAAATTAAAAATATAATTAGTATTTGTTAGTTAATTATTTACCTAATTAGTACGTTTTTTTCCGCAAACCTCAACGTCCACCGCGGCTAGCAGTTTGTTAACAGAAAGTTTCTTTTTTTCAACAACCCTAATATTAGGGACTTTTGACATCCTTCGCTTAAACGCCCTCTATAGAAAGGCTTCTTCTGAGCATGTAAACAACGTAGAACGCTTGTTCGGCGGTCTTCCGTTGATCATCATGTTTTATGAGCTCTTAAAGCGCACGGGCTGCAACCATAGCTGTAGAAAAGCGAAGAATAAAAGAAGATAACTTGCTCGTGCCCTCGACCTGGCTGGTCGTGTTTTCTTGTCCACTCCCCGGACACTAAATACCTAACACAACATGGTGGCAGAGTAACTACCCTACCCCACCACCCCACCACAAGTCGTTCAAGCTTGAAAACAAAAGAGCCAGGGACTCCAGGCGAATCATCTACGCTGAGCCATCTCAACCTCCCGACCGTTCGAAACAAGATGAAAACGCCAATAGAGAGTTTTAGTAGATCGTTCCGATACCTCCGATACCCCCGATAACGATACTATATGTGTAAGCGCAAAGGCGGAGGCAGAGTATTGGGTATGGTTATCGGAGTCATTGGAACGATCTACTAAAACTCTCCAATGCTAACCTGCCAGCAGACATGTACGTAACGCGTTACAAGTAACGAGTTACTTGTACCTAGTTACTATTTTCGGTAACGAGTAACGTATTTAGTTACTTTTTTAGAAAAGGAACGAGTAACGGTATTTAGTTACTTTTAAGGCCAAGTAACGAGTAACGGTATCTCGTTACTTTTGAGGAGTAACGTGTACAACACCGCTTAAACGGCCTTGTTTTTATTCTAGCCTCAGTATGCGTCTTTTGCGACAAAGGCAGATGGGCAACCCGAAAAACAAATAAACAGTATGACAGTACAGCAACGTATATCGCTGAACACGTCAGTCGAACAGTTCGACTGGCGTGTCCAGCAATAAACGTTGCTCTACTGAACTCTACAGCTGGGAATGTCGTTCACCCAGCGAGCACAATCAGGCTCGTTGGTTGAACTTTCTAGAACCGGGTACGGACCGAATGTAAACCCGGAGGCTGCGAACACGGGAAGTCACATAACCCATTACCCGCTGTCCTCAATGAAGGCGCAGTTCCCGAAGATTCACCAGCTCTTGCTGAAGCACAACACTGCCGTTCCTTCGAGCGCGTCAGTAGAACGACGCTGCAGCGTAGCCGGAGATGTGTTCTCACGAAAGCGCGGAAACATAACTGATGAAAACTTCGAGAGGCAGCTACTGCTGAAGTGCAATGACTACTGAAAACAAGACAATAAACCATGAAATAAAAACAGTTGTGTATTTGCTCGTCAAAGTAACGTGAAAAGTAACTCGTTACTTTTGAGGTAACTCACGCGTTCCTTTTAAGAATCGGTAACGAGTAACGTATTTAGTTACTTTTTCAGCGAGTAACGAGTAACGGTATTTAGTTACTTTTTGGGGGTAACGTGTACATGTCTGCCTGCCAGCCACCGGAAGAGTTTTACTTCTCAAAGTCGGAAGACTGGCGCCGGTGAGTCCGGCGCTTTGAAATATTTAGGATGATCAGCTGACTCCCAAGAAAAACAAGCATGAACAGGTAAACGCTGTCATATATTCCGTTAGAAACAAAGCCGAAGACATATTGTTTTCCTTCAGCTTAAGCCGCGACTAAATGACCCAGTACAAAGCAGTACGCAAAGCCTTCGACGACCACTTTATAGGTCGATAAAACCTGATCTATGACAGATTTAAATTTCATACAAGAATTCAGGAAGACGTAGAGCCCGTTGAATACCTCGTGACCGATCTTCATACTTTGGCTCGGGACGGCAAGTTCTGGACTCTACACGACGAGATTATCAGAGCTTGCATTGTTGTCGGTGTTAGAGACCGAAAGGCAGTCAGACGTTAACTTAACCCTGGAAACAGAGACCACTACGGCTCGCCAGTCAGAAACTGTCAAAAGACAACAAAGTGACCTCCAACCGGAATCCAACGATGTTAGTCGAGCCATGACATCATTTGCATCAGAAGCCCGTTCTTCGCAAAGACCACCTATTAAGAGCACCAGAAGTGTAAACCACAGCCGCCACTGCCTTGGATTGGGGTATAGTCGACACGCGCGGAATGAAGGTCCAGCCAAGGCTGCGATATGCCAGAATTGCGGAAAAAAAGGACACTTCGCGAAATTTTGTTTGGGCTCCAAAGCCGTCCAAGACATTATCGCCGAAGAGGAAGACCTCTTTTTGGGGGATTGTGGATGCCAGGGGCAGTGACCCCTGGACTGTTACTGTGAAGCTCCAACAAGTCGCTTTGTCATTTAAGGTTTACACAAAAGCCGACGTCACGGAAATCCTTGAAACCGTGTACATTTAACACTTTGAACAAGTGTCTTGACAGAAGCGACAGAGCTACTAAGGGCACCTGGCCAAGAAATATTACGCGTCGCTCGCATTCTAGAGAGCGGTATAGCCTACAAAACCAACAAAGTAACCACATATGTCTATGTTCTGAAGAATCTTAGATATCCGCTATTGTCAAGACGAGACGGCGAGAAGTTAGGCGTTGTCAAGATACTTAAGGGATTGGTCACGTCAAACTCCAAGACGGTGAACGATACAGCTGAGTTTCCTTGGCTTTTTACGAGTCTTGGATGCGTGAACATGCCATACACGATAAGATTGCACCAAGACGCTGCGCCTTTTTTCTTAGCCTCACTGATAATGATCCCAATACCTCTCGTGCAAGAGGTAAAAAACAAGCTTGAACGCATGGCTCCGCTTGGAGTTATAGAACCTGTAAATGAACCTACCGATTGGTGTTCCGCTATGGTATTGGTTCGGAAACCAAACGGAAGCTATCGGATCTGGGTATATTTGACATCGTTCAACATGTACGTTGATAAAAAACTTCATCTTATCCCTACCACGGACCCCATTCTCGCACAACTGGGGAATGCGAGGTTCTCCTCGAGGCTCGACCCCAATTTTGACTTCTAGCAGTTTCAGCTATCACCAGAGTCGCAGATCTTGACAACTTTCACTTCCTTCGGGAGGTACAAGTTCAACGGGCTTCCATTCGGCATCACGACCGCCACAAAGTTTTACCAGGAGATGAGCCAGCTGTTGAGCGGCATTGAGGGCCATGTATGTCACATGGAAGACATCCTCGTCTACGGCTCTTCCAAGGAAGAACACAACAAGAGACTGAGAGGTCCTTGTAAGGCTACAACAAGTGGGAATCACACTGAACGACACGAAGTGTTTTTTGAAGCAACCCGAGTGAAGTTTCTAGGCCACATCATAGACCAAACCGGGGTCCACCCTGCTGAAGACGAGCTTGCGGCAGTCAGGAAAATAAAGATACCACTCAACTTTAGTGAAGTGACGAGTTTTCTGGGAATGATAAACTAGCTCCTCTGACTGTGCTTTTGAGCTCCAAGAACGCTTGGGTCTGAGATTGTGAGCAGCAGATGGCTTTTTACGCCCTTGAAAGTGGCACTTACTTCAACCCCAGTACTCGCCTTGTTTGATCCCAAGAAATTAACAGTGATCTCGGCAGACGCCTTATCCTACGGCATTGCCGCAGTTCTGCGTCAAACAGAAAGCGACGAAACGTATCGTCCTGTCGCCTATGCATCAAGAACGCTTAAAAACAAAGAGATGCGTGATACGTCGAAAAAAGGGTTGGCTGTAGTGTGGAGCTGTGAAAAGTTCTACGACCTCATCTCAAGATTAGAAGTCACAATCGAAACTTACCACAAGCCTCTGGTCCAATCTTTTCGACAAAAAGTTTAGAAGACATCCCACTGAGACTACAACGCATAGAGCTGCGCATGATGATATACTCCTATGACACCAAACATGTTCCAGGCAAAGACCTCATCGCCTC
Source organism: Ixodes ricinus (assembly GCA_037355805.1). NCBI lineage: Eukaryota > Metazoa > Arthropoda > Arachnida > Ixodida > Ixodidae > Ixodes > Ixodes ricinus. The sequence continues at coordinate 9,689 of JAZHYW010029358.1, forward strand.
TGACGTCTTGTCCAGACATCTTCTCGAAGTCTCAAGACATGAAATTGAAGATGGGATCGGCGCGCACGTTCACGGCGTGAAATCTAAACTTCCCGCAACTGATAAAAGATTTCAGCAAGTCAAGTATGAACAAGAAAAAGATTTTACCTGTCAGTTATTGACCAGATGCTGTGTTGAGGGCTGACCTATCAAACATAATGTAGATCAGACGTGTAAGGATTTGTAGCAATACCGAGCTGATATTTCTATAAATTACAGGTTTCTAATGAAAGGGTCAAGAATCCTGGTACCCCAGCCCATGAGACAAGACATATTGAGTAAAATACACCATGAACATAAAGGCATAAAAAATGACGGGCAATCACACGCGGGTTTGCCTGGTGGCCTGGCATATTGACTCAAATAGAAAACTTTGTCCGAGAGTATCACCGGTGCATCCAAGAAACGAAAAACAGACGAGAGACGTTGATGCCAACGCCTTTCCTAGGAAGACCGAGGCAACAAGTTGGCATGGACCTGTTTACATTTCAAGAAAATTGTATCTAGTTGTCAACGATTAGTATTCAAGACTCCCAGAAGTTTCACCACTCCTGAGCCTGTCAAAGATATACATAATCGGCGACCTGAAATCTATCTTTGACAGGCATGACACAGCAGAACGTTTGTTCAGTGACAATGGCCCACAATTTCAAAAGATCAACTATTCAGGATTTTACAAGTTTTCATAGGACTGGGTCTTCCACCCCAAAACTTCCACCCCGAAGTTTCCGGAGAGTAACGGTTTTGTAGAATGTGCTGTCACAATAATCAAGCGTAATTGGAAGAAAACCGATTACGCCTATCGCGCGCTTCAGTCGTACCGAGCCACCCCTCTTGAAAACGGCTACAGTCCCGCAGAACCCATAATAGGAAGGCGCATAAGAACCTCACTTCCTACAGTCTGATCTTGCCTAAATTCAAAGACTGGAATCCCGAACTCCTCAGGAAATAAGAGAAACAGAACTGGGAGAAAGAGATGAACTTCGGCAGAAGGCACGGAGTTCGCGCGCTTAAGCCACACCACACTGGACAACGCATGTGACTCTCAGACCAAAGACAAACGGGGAAGTCGTGAGGCGGAATCGATGACACCTGATTCCGATGAACACTCCCACAACACAGGAACAATCTGCACAGAAAGGATCACCCCTCGGTACCAAGAACATGCCTTTCTTGCCTGCAACATCTACAGGTCTTTTAATCACGCGGAGTGGACGTATTGTCAAACCTGTCGACAGACCAGGTTTCAATATCTTAGCAGTGAAAGATGTTCTAGGAGCTCTTAGAGCGCACGGGCTGCAACCATAGCTGCTGAAGAAAAGAATAAAAGGGGATGACTTGCTCGTGCCCGCGACCTGGCTGGTCTTGTTTCCTCGTCCGCTCGCCGGGATACTAAATACCTAACATAACATATCATACATGGATGTGTTGCCTCCGCCAATATAAAAGACCCGCTTGGAGCACGTTGGGAAAAGCGCGAGCAGTGTCCCACCCAGCCGCCGTCTCGGACACGCACTCTGATTGGGCTTTTATATTGATAAAGACCGTAGAACGTTCATTTGTTTGCATGCGGACAGTAGTTCAATATAAACTTAAAGTGCCCGAGTCAGCAGCGCGCGAGCTTTTCGACTATTGCCCAACCGAATTGCGACGCTCCAGCGCACTCGACCACCGAACTTCCCGGAACCGATACAAGCGCACCAAAGAAAGGCAAAAGGAGGAAGGAAAGAAGAAGGAAGAGTCACAAAAAGAGAAAAAAGAAAAGAAGAAAAGAAAGTCCTGTTGTCAGCGGAAGTACGATATTGCGTCAGCGTGGATGCCCCGATCTATACTCCCTCGAGGCAATGCAGTCCCAGGTCCCGGCTTTGGGCAGACGCGGTTTCGGGCTTCGAGATTTCCAGTCTAGTGCATCAGATTTATCCGCGCTCAGGGGTGCATGCGTTACTATGGTTACCGATAAGTCCTGTCGCATTGTTCTTCCTTCTTATTTTTTACTCGCGCGGGGTTTTTAATTTTTGCTAGAACGTTTAGTTTGAGCATCGCTAATGACGCTGTGGAAATCCAGAATTTGTTGCTCTATTATATTAGAAAACTCATTACGCCAGGCAGCGATTCATCTTATTGGAGAACATGTTTGTCCGGTAAATTTAACGTATCTTAACCTTACGGATTAATTTGGGAGGCATAGAACGAGCAGCGTGTTTCGAGCTGTCTATGAGCTTTTCTGAACTAGCCGCGCGAATTTCGACCTTCGTACATAAAATACGTATGACGGTCCCGTGGGTGCCACCAGTGTGGTCACCTGGTCACGTGATGTCACGTCGTGATTTCACGTGGCGTTACGTCGTGTGACGCAGTGTCACGAGACGTCCCAGTGTCACATGAGAAATGATGCCATGTGACATTACAGTGACACATGATAACGTTACTTCACTTGACACCTGACTTCACAGTCTCACATGATGTCACGTCACGGCACTGACCACACAACCTGAAACCGTAACGTGACGTGACCTAGCGTCACTTGATGGGTCACGTGGTTGGTGTCACGTGAAGTGGTCATGAAGTGGAAGTCACACGCGCGAAGGCATCGCGTTGTGACGTCAAGGACGTCTTGTCGCGTGACCACGTCATATTGAAGACGTCAGGTGACTAATGTCATGCTTATGGTGTCATGTGACCACCATCACGCTGACAGCGTCACATGACTACCGTCCGCGAAATGTTCGAGGTACGTTTTCCCGCTAAATTTAGCAGGGAAACTGCGTGTCACCATTTTTCGTCACACATCCGTCACACTTTTTGTAGAAATCTTTTTCTGAGACATGAGCCCTGTACATATCCTGCGTAAAACACCAAACCACACTAGAACGAATTTAACACACTTTTATGTAAATATTTTCGACTTTTCACACCCGGGAAAGGGGGAGGGGTGTTATCTTCGCCGCACCTTTTGGTTCATTCCTGAACATTCTTCTAAGTGAATATTGTCACGAATTAATGCGACGAGAGGATGAACAGCTGAACTGAAAATAAAGGTTTTATTGGCGAACTTGTGCCAAACAAAATGAAGAACGAACGTCGAGGCAGCAGAAAGCGGGCGGTGACGTGGCGACATAACAGTAAGCGAGAGCGAGACTGACTCGACAATGTCCCGCGCTGCTTTTATCTAGTGTTCGTGACTATCTCGAAAATTAGGCAAAGAAGCTTCGAGCCTTGAGCTTTCGGGCCGAGAATGAACAGGCACTTTCGATTACAAGAATGCATGAATGAATGATAAACGTTATGTCCGGAGCAAGAACAAACGCGAATCTTCTAGAAGCCTGTTACCAAGCGTTACTTCCTCGGCCCTGCGGGCGGCAATATACACTTATCCACAATACTATATCACCGCAACACTGTCTATGGGTAGCTCTGAGTAGCCTTGACACTTTTAACGCTAGACACCTAATTTAAATTACTATATACACCAGAAATACGAGTGCCGTAAGAAAGCGCCACATAGCAAGGCTGTAACAAACACCAGGGGCGGTTTGCTGGTAATGCGGGTATCTCTCGCGGCCGCTAAAACCGACGGAAGATTAATTTTTCTAGTCACATGACCGGCTTAATGAGGACAATGTGCCTATAGAAAAAATGAAAGACGTTTACAAAGCTCTGTGATGCGAAATTAGAGCGCAGCTCTTGAGGAGGATGAAGGGACGGTACGGAGGGAGGGTGTGCCCTCCTTCCTCCTCCCTCCTCCTCCTCTCTTTTCAACCTCTACTTCCTGCGCACCCTCCCATCCTCCTCCTCTGTACCCTCCCCTCATCCTCCTCCATAACCTCCCCTTCTCCCACAGCTTCCCAGCTAAATTTAGCTAAAAAATGACACCATGTGAGCTCAACATGAATTCAGTTTCCCCGCTAAATTTATTGGAGAAAAATGACGTCATATGACTCGGTGTCACGTCACCTATAAGCAAATTCAGTTTCTTCGATAGATTTAACGGGAAAGTTGACGTCACATCGGAACTGAATTTGTGTTGAGGTCACGTGACGTCAATTTTCCCGCTAAATTTGTCACGGTTACGCCGACGCCAACTCCGACGCAAACTCCTACGCCACGAAACACGGTAACGGGCGCCTAAGAGCTGCGCTCTAAAAACAATCCGAGGACACCTAAGTGCTTCTGAGTTGTGAATGCGAATGCGCGAACATCGTTCTTCCGCTCCCTTAGCTCGTCAGCGGTGTACTGGTGTGGACGGCCACATTTCGCTGCTGCCGAGGTTGCGGCCGCCCACGATATAGATGCGTCAGGCGCCACCATGTTCCTCAGCGACGAGAGAAGCAGAAACAACCGCAGCCCCCCACCGCCTCCCCCCGGCGCTCCTTCCTGGCGTGCGCACTGGAGCGCCAGCTATAGGGCTTCTCTGTGGGGTGGCGTTGCTTGGAACTATACGCATCCCGGCCAGCGGCTATCTAGGGAGCCGTTTCGCTGCGACTTTCCCGTTTCTCGCAGTTACAGCAGTTACAGACGCCGCCGGCTCCAGGGAATTTCTTGCCACCGGCTCCTCGCGCTGTTCGCAATTACAGATGCCGCCGGCTACGCTCCATGGGACAGTTAATGCTTTCACATAAAAACGTCTCGTCTCGTCAACTATTGTCTGCCACGTTGTCCAAGTTAGCGTAGTTTTCACAGTGATTCAGCCCAGCACAGCTTCGAGAACATGTAGCTTCGTCTTGCGTCTCATTCACACACGCTCTGTCGTGCGAGAGATATGCCACACAATGCGACGCGCTTGTGCGAGTAGCTTAGAAAGTGTTAGAGCACTGTGGAATATGCGCCAGCCTTAAATGGGTGGTGCAACGATATTCAATTTGAATTTTTTTTTCACTTTACACGAGTTTACTGGCACCAGTGGAACCCAAGTGTACTCGCACGCAAGGCCATTGATAAAGAAACTATTTTGTTGCTGTGTAATTTCAAGGATAAAAGAGAGGGTTTTCTTTCAGTCTCTCCTTCGCCAATCTTGATGACGTAGCGGTGGGGTTGCACTATTCCCCAGTGACGATATTTGAATGCGGCTCATTGACTCGACCCAAGCATTGCGTGAGCACTCGATTTGGGCTCGTCATAATCAATAGCTCGACAAGCCTTCGGGTAGTGGCCCGTGTCCAATCGCGGCAATGACGACAACAGCAAACCCTTACAATGCATGGAGCTTAGTGCGTGTCCTGCACCTTGCCAACCTTAGCGCGTGGCTGTGATCAACATTGGCGGCATATAATCGCCGCCTCCAGATCACGTAGACACTTGTTCTGGCTGCGAGTTGAGGTAATGAACTCTTCCCATTTTTCTCAATTCTTGTTTTCTGCGACCTTTATTGCGTGAGGAGAAAAAAGACCGCGTGTATTATTGATCATAAACGTCAGGGATTTGTTCTAAGTGGTATTCGCGCAAACTACAAAAATTGCTTGCACCGCCGCTTCAACTAGACATCACAAAATGGTTGACGCCAAAAAAAGCAAAAAGGCTGCCGTAATTCCGTTCTCGCTTCTATTATTCAAATCCGCAATTGCGCGCAAAAAAAGGTTGAATAAGCTTGAATTATAAATGAAAAGAACCGCGTCTTATGTGTACTTATATAGAGCGGCATGTAAACATTCTTCAGGACAAGGTCGTGTTAGGCAAAAATAAAAGAAAAATACAGGTAAGGCTTACATATTGTGAACAGAATCGGCTGGAACGCTAGTCACTTCCTGCCCTCTGAGTTGGTCCCGTGACCAGAAAATCCCTCTTTGCGCCTATATTTTAGCTGCCGGGAAAGATGGCCGCATTCACCAGTAAACCGCTCCAGGGGTTGCGAAAGGTATATAACTAGGATTCGGAGTTCTCGGTATTAACCGATATATAACGATAAATGACCGCATATTTACCCTTCGGAATTCGGTATGAACCTGATTAAAAGGATTAAAATGTGGTTACATGGTCTCATCAAAAGTTGCTCTTCTGCCTGGGCGTAAAAGTGAACATTACAGATTTCGCATGGTCAATAATTTCCTTGATATCTTGCGACATTCCTGGCCAGAACTTTAAGTAACGAGCTTTTGCTTTTATTTTGTTTATCCCCAAGTGGCCCGCGTGCAGCTTTCTTAGCATTTCGGCTCGTAGTGATTTCTGTGTCACCCCTTTGGTTTCTTTGAATAGCAAACCATCTATGACCGAGAGCTCTGATGCATATGGCTTGTACTGGCCTATGAGCGGTTGATTGTCTATAAAACTTCAATTGCACTTGACAGAGCAAGATCGCTTGCAGTTTTTTACATTAGATTCATGCTTGTCTCTATCGATTACGATACTGGAACGAACTGAGACAGCGTGGACTTCGATGTTGTCGTTGTCGTCTTGTGCCGTCTGACTGTGCGGGCTTGGTGCTCTGGACAGCATGTCTGCTAAAAGAATAAGTGTTAAGTGTGAAGTAATCAGGAGTCCGATTGCTCAACATAAAACGAGTGGCTTTACTCTGGTCGCCCACAACTGCCGATCTTGATGGCGACGTGACCGAATGTCCAGCATGCGCTGGCATGCACGCCATCCGAATATTGGCAGAAGAAGACGAGGCCCATCTTTTTCTTTGACATGTTATGTAGACATAACACCTACCCCCACTAGACATCATGTCCATATCTTTGAGGTGGTCGCCGGTTCCGGAAACTTTTTCGTTTGCATGAAGTGTCAGGCTCTGCCGGCGGCGCAACAGGAACCGATTCTTTGGAAATCACAGTTGTACTGTTGTCCCTGATGGTTGTCGCGGGTAGCGGAGCCAGATCGTCGCGGCTATTATTGTCCCTTGCAGGTGCCACAGCTGTCTGTGGAGGTTAATTATGCGATGTCATTCTCCGCGGCTGTATGTGGTTGGTGTGCCGGTGAATTGAACTTTGCTCTACTCGAATTATTCAAGAGCGATGTCCCAGCTGACGTCTCGATCACTCCGGGTATGCACTTTTTACCGTCAAGAAATGTTTTAGCCCACACTGCTTGGCCTTACATTCAGCTTGTGTGGGTTTTTAAAGGTGGCAGTGCTTTCAGGTGTCTCGGTGCTGAATGACTTTAGTTGCTCGAGAGCAGACGGAAGTTCTCTTCCGAAAAGCACTTAAGCAGGTGTCTTTCATGTTGCCAGATGGATTGTTGTGAGTTGCTTGAATAGAAATCTGGCAACTACAGAACTCAGATATTCCCTTCCTTTTTTAGCTAGTGCCATTTTCAGCTGTTGAACCATACGTTCAGCCCGGCCGTTAGTTGCTGAATGGTATGGTGCGCTTCTGATGGATATTACACCGTTATTCCAGTAAAAAGTGTTGATGTCTTCGGACATAAACGCTGTGCCGTTGTATGAAATCATCTTCCGGGGAACGGGATACGTTGTGAAGATAGCCCGCAGTTCTCTAGAGACGGCAGCCGACGTCATGCTGCTCATCACCTAGACTTCCACTGATTTAGAGTAGCCATCCACAACCACCAGGAAGACTTGGCCTTCAACAGGACCCGCAAAGTTCACGTGAATAGTATCCCAAGGCTGGGAGGGCCTGTGGCAGGCTGGCATGGGCTCTTTAGGTGGGGTATTGCGGTGAGTCTGATAGGCACTGCATTCTGCGACGAATGACTCTATTTCCGCGTTGATACAGGGCCACAAAAGGTAGCTCCGTACGCATGTTCTCATTTAGACAATATTACAGTGCCCCGCGTGAATCAACGTCAACGCGTCTGTTCTCAGCCGCGTGGGGATCACAATACGTGCCCCATGTCACACAATTTGGTGTGTGGACAGTTTTGCCGCCTTTTTTGTGTGAGCGTGCAAACTCTGGATTATGCTAAGCCGATGAACAGTGGCCTTCTGAATTGCTTTTAATGCTTCAACCGGCAGTGTCCTTTGCTGTCACTTCTGCGACCTGCTGCGCTGACAGAGGAGGCCGTGACAAACCTTTCAAACACCAAATTGTCGCCTAATGGATTCAGTTCGTCATCCGTGTGTGGTAACGGAAGCCGACTGAGAGCGTCTGCGTTCTGATGACGATTTCCTGGCCTGCACTTCAGGTCGTAGTGGTAGGCTGCCAGCTTCCCGCCCCATCTCGTCATCCTCGGTGATAATACTCGTGGAACAGGCTTGTTGGAGCCAATTATACCTAGCAGCGGTTGATGGTCTTTGAATATGGTCACGGACCTCCCAACAATGTACCGATTGAAGTGGTGAGCTCCATACACGATGGCGAGGCCATCACAATCAAGTTGAGAGTAGTTCCGCTCGGCAATGCCCAGCGTTCTGGATGCAAAAGCGATCTGGGCCTCCGGCCCATCAGCATCTTGCTGTGTAAGTATGGCTCCCACTCCATATGGTGAGGCGTCGCAAGACAAAACTAAAGGTCGTTTTTCATCATGCCATGCGTAGCACAGTGTACTTCGTCACTAGATCTTTCAGCGTTTCGAAAGCCTTTCGGTGTATTTCTTCCCACCTCCACTCTTTGTTCTGTTCAAGTAGTTCAGACAGCTCATTTGCAATTGTTGGGCGATAATTTAAAAACCTGTCGTAAAACGCCAGGAGACCTAAAAAGACTGTACCTGCGTTTTGTTCTCTGGTTCTGGTGCTTTGACTATTGCTTAAATCTTAACCTGTGTAGGATGAATTCCCTTTGTGTTTATGCGGTGACCCAAGAATTTGACATCCTTCACGCCGAAGAAGCACTTGGTTTGCTTGAGATTTAGCCCTGCATTTTCAGTCGTGAGAGTACCTCATCCAGCCGACACGCGTGCTCATCTGGAGTTGTTCCGCTGATAATTAAAACGACAAGGTAAACGCTAACGTACCGGAATGGCTACTTAGTGTGGTTTCCATGACTCGTCGAAATATCGCTGGGGTGGCCGCAATTCTGAAAGGTAATCTCTTCACTCTGTAGAGCCTCCTTGATCGTGTGTTGATCGTCAGTATTTCGGCAGTGGTATCCGTTACTCGTGGCTGCTGATACGCTTGCTTGAAATAAAGTGTCGAAAAGACAGTTCCTCCTTGAAGGTTTGATAGAGCCTCCGTCGGTGCCGGGAACGGGTAGGATGCCGGCTTTGCTGCATCGTTCACAGTACTGCGATAATCCCCGCAGAGTTTTCACGGACCCATCTTTCTTCCTAACAACCACGACAGGCGTTGCCACGCTTGTGTGGAACCGGCTCTATATGCCTTGCTTCTGCAATATATGCTAGCAATTCGCATTCAACAACTGGCCGTAGTGCAAATGGCACCTTGCCGGGCCTTAAGACATTCAGGGGTTGCTGTTTCTTTCATCTCCAAATGTACCGGTGGGCCGATGTACCCTGTGATCTCTGACTTGAAGACATTACTGTGCGCACTGAGCACCGTTGTGATAGGTACGGTCATGCTTAATGTTGTGAATACCATTGAGTCATATCTGAAGTGCTGAGAAGCAGTTGCGTCCCATCAGGTTGCATTATGTTCGGCTGTGACAAGGAGTGGCAAGATATAGTCCTTAGACTTATGCTTTACGTGCACTTCTGCTGAACCGAGAACTCGAAGTCCTTCACCGGCCCACATCTGCAGCGTCATTATCTTCTTTCTGTAACGGAGGTGGCTTGTTTGGCCATGTTCGCTTGTAGGTGTCTTGACTGATGACCGTAAAGGCTGCACAAGAGTCAACTTCAAATTGCTTCAAATTGTAGAGCTCTCCCTTTTACTCTAAACACTATGAGGTACTTGATGACCACGACGCTGGCACGAACAGTATTTAGTTCCTGAATGTCACATTCACTCACGAACTGATTAATTTCATTTTGGTCATTGATCACCAGGTTGATGGAGCGTTGTCCAGCTCCGGATCGATCCTTGATTCCGCAAGCCTTCTCAATGTAACCCGTCTTTCTGCGAAATCAGCACGATGTTTTGCGAAATCGACAAGTTTCTGCGCTATGCTGCTCATTGAAGCAGTAACACGACATCTCCGGCTGACCTGTGGAGGTGGTAGGTGCCCGGTTCGTAGTTCGACAACATTTTGTTGAGACTTCTTTTGGGGAGTTTCAGCTCCTGCTGTTGTTGCACGGCGTTCTCAAGTCTGATGGCAATATTGTAAGCTTGCTTGAATCTGAGTTTTTGCTCTGCAAAGAAACGTCGCTGCATACGCTCATCTTGAACTCCGCAGACGAAGCGGTCATGGAGCTTCACGTCCAGCGGCAGCATCGTTAGATTGGAAGCCAACATGCCTCCGGAGCTTGACGACCCCACTGACACTGTGCCGCTGGAGCTCGACGACCCCGCTGTTGCCACTGACACTGTGCCTCTGGAGCTCGACGACCCCGCTGACACTGTGCCGCAGGCACTCGACGAACCCGCTGTCGTCGATGGTGATATAGCTGTCGTCAACACGCCGAAGTTAGTTGCCGATTTCTTAAGTGCTGCCACGTAGCAAGCAATGGACTCCCTGAATGTTGATCAAGCATCTGAAATTTGCTTCCACAGAAGAGTTTGGATGGTCTTGGAGCGTAATGATCCTTTAGCAATGACATAATGTCGTTGAAAGAAACTTCCCCTTGCTTGTTGGCTGTGATTAGCGCTCGAACCTTGTTGTAGGTCTCTGCGCCGCATAAAGTCAGCAGTAGCGTCCTCTTCTTTCCGGCGTCTTGCACATCGTTCGCCTGGAAGTGGAAGTCCAAACGCTCCGCCCAGGCCGACCACGCTGCCAATCAAACCCTTCGATCTTGCCTTGTTGCGCTGACGTCGTTCAGGTGATGCAAGTCTCCCCATGTGCAGTTCTGGTCCGCCTTCATCGCCAATGTTAAGAGTGAAGTAATTGGGAGACCAATTACTCAACAGACAACGAGTAGCTTTACTCCGGTCGCTGACAACTGTCGATCTTTATGGCGGCGTGACCGAATGTCCAGCATGCGCTGGCACGCACACTATCTGATTAATGGCAGAAGAATACGAGGCCCATCTTCTTCTTTTGACATCTTATGCAGGACATAGCAATAAGTTTTTCAGTTACGTAGCTGAAGTGGTAGTCGCACTTCTTGAGTCGCAGAAAGGCGTTATATTCTGAGAGGCATGTCATCCAAACATTTTTTTATTGCAATGTGAAGTTGATGATTAGTCTCGACAATCACCTTCCAGCCGTAAATAAAGTCGTGAATTCTTTCACAACCGTAAACACTTCGCGCCGTTTCTTCCCCAATCTGAGAATATATACTTTCACGCTCCGTTAAGCGTCTTGAGCTATACATCACACGACGCCATTCCGTGCTATGCTTCTTAAAAAGGGCTGCGCCGGTTCCATCCCTCGAGGCGTCTGTAGAGACCTTCGTCTTCTTGCTAGGGCCGTATACTGCCAAGGCAGGAAAGTTGGTGAGGGTCGCCTTGAAGCCGTCCAGCTCCTTAGTGGGCTCATATCCCCATGTGAATTCGCGGTCATACTCCAGCAACTGTCAAAGCAGGGCTGTCTTCTTCGGAAAATGAGGCAGGAATTTTCCAAAATACGTGACCAGGCAAAGGACACGCTGGAGCGTGTGCTTGGTCATAGGCTCTGGTATCTGCAAGACGCTGCCGACTGAGTCGGGAGAAGGCTGAAGGCTCTTCTCGCTGATCCTGTCGTAAGAAAACAATTTCCCAAACATTTCAGCATTTTGAGGGATTTAGGGTAATTCCGTTTCATTTACCGGCACAAAAAGCTGCTCGCAAGCGCCCCTCACGCTTTGCATCGTTCGAGCCCCACAGCAGCATATCGTCTACGTAGACTCCAACGCCCGGAAGGCCGTCAGAAAAACTTAAGGCGTTATTTTTTTCTGGACTTTTGGTGCTGGTGCCAAACCAAATGGCATCCGCAGAAAGCGGTAGCGCGTGAAAGGAATGCTGAACGTGCATATGCGATAGCTGTCGCTGTCGAGTGGAATCTGGTAGAAACCAGAATTGGCGGCTAGTTTTGAGAACAATCGCGCATTTGTCAGCTATGATCATTTATTCACGCTCGGGCGTGACAAAATGCTCGCGTTGTATGCATTCATTGAGGTTGTGAGGATTTATGCAGATTCTTAGCGACCGCTCTTCTTCCGAACCAGAAACAATGGACTCACCCATTCAGTTGGTTCGTCAATATTTGCGATGATGTCCACCTCTGTCATCCGACGAAGTTCTTCGTTCAACTGTTTCTTTAAAGAATGGGGTACCCGGCGTGGATGCTGAACAACAGGACGGGCTCCTTCCTAGGGGAAGATTCTGTAGGCCTTCGAGAAGCATCCCAGACTTCCAAACAGTTCTGGGAAGTCTTTTATGATGCGCTCCTCAAGATCCGCGGATTTTATCGGAACGTTCGACGTTACTCCAGACTCTTGGCAATTTGTTGCACAAGACCAAACTGTTCGCATGTGGGGAGTATCAAAAACGTGTACCTTTTTTACTACGAAACGAAGAACATCGCGTCGACAGTGTTATCTTGATCAGTCACGGGCACAACAATCGCGCCGGCGTGGCCGATAACATCGCCACTGAAACGTCGTAAAATCGCTTTCTCTCTTCGACCTTGACCTGGTATCTGCAGCTGTTCAACCGGCTGAGAGAAAGTAGATTACCTTGGGAACCTGCGTCGACTTTAAGCTTCAGCTTTTTATCGACAACGTTCACTTCAATCAGCCATTCCGGTCCGCTTGTCTTGTTTGTTACTTCAAAAACTTCGAGGTCTGATGCTCTTTCCGTTTCTTTAAAAACGCCATCAACTGCTCTCTTCGTGTCGCCGCCAGCGGCAATTTTTTTTTTCACACTTTCGGCACTGCTGATTGTACGCAGGACATTTTCTTGGTTCATAGTGCCTGTTGAACCGGCCGCTTTTTTGTTATCGTTGATGCTTTGTCTTGGCTCACCGCTTCGACCGCATCCTCTGCCCCGTCCGACATTCTTCATTGGTTCGCTGCCATTTCCGCAGCATGGGCTAACTTTATAGCTGTTTTCATGGTTAACGGGTCCTTTCCCTCAGTAACCGTTCTCGTAGTTCGCCGCCTGCAGTGCCGTACACGAATTGGTAGAATCCCGCGGTGAGCCAAAGTTGCAGGACTGTGCTTCACTTGCAATTCTTTTTAAAAGCCTCCGAAAAATTCGCCCGCAATCTCAACGCGCTTCCTGAACACGTAGCTTTTGTAAAGGCTTGTTTAAACAGTTACGTCGACTGCAGTTGCGCTTCGTTGCGACGTGCTGCAGAGCACCTCCACACTGGCTTGTCGCAAGGGTCACCATAGCAACAGCTCGACGCAAGCAGTTTTAACGTAGCGCTAGTTGCTGCAGTCACTGCGTGAGCTCGCAACAACTGGCAACTGTGTAAACGAACCTTAAGCATTGTTAGCAGCTCTCAAACATCGCGAGTAGCGTGTCTAACATTTCTCGTTCTTCTTTCGAGCACCCGAACGGGGCTGAACATTTGCATCAATTGCATCTCGTCCCTCTACATGTAGAAGTATTGCCGCCTTCTGCTTACTGCTGCCTCCCTTTTCTTAATCATGGGCTTCAAGGTATAGCTCAAGACGTTGTCGAAACTTACGCCAGTTTTCGGCGATGTTCCTGGATAGGACGGGGCAGTCGGGTGGTCGCAGTCCTTCCATGACATACGGCTGTGGCGGAAGAGCAACTTGGCGAGGAGACCACTTCTGACACCATTCAACGGCTCAAGGAGTGTGAGTCCTTAGCGAAGGCCGAAGCTGGTGTTAGCAGTGCTTCGGCTCGGCTACTGCCGGCGCGAGTTTATTATCAGTGACAACGGCGTATGACAACGGCGTGTCTAGTCACACCATTGTCAGACGCATGAATCGTACCGATACAGCTCTGCCCATCTTTATTATTCCTGGCCTCACTGACCTCATGTAAGTTGATTAGGAAGCATTTTGTTGACACATGGCGGCAAGGTTACCTAAAAGGGACTATGACCGAGTATTTATGCTCGCCGAATCTTTTTATTTGTGCATGGCTTATAAGAATCCAACTACCCAGAACACAATTAGCGGTAAGAAATTCGTGTTGTTGTTGTTTTTTTCCCACCGAAAACCACCTGGCGAAAATTGGCGGACTTGAGGCGCACTCACTTTCTTTCTTATGGTCACGTGCCGTTCAAGCTAGAGTACCAAATATAAAAATCGCAGGTTATAAAATAAAAAAGTATATGTAAAACCACATTTTTGTGGCGTTCAAAAAGCTGCAAATACATTGATCTAAAAAATAAAGTTGCACAAATAATCGTAAGTACATGTAATACGTCTTTCTCAATATGGTGACGTATCGCGGGCAGGACGACGCGATGGCGGCGCACAGCGGACGTGGGACTGACACACGGGAACTGTCCTTCCCGGTAGCGGTCAACTGTCTCGCTTTTAAAGAGAACATTTCGAGCGATTAAAAGAATTAGGTTTTATTTCGTATGACACGCCCGGGAGTACCAAGCCTCTGATTCGACAAAGACGAAGACGACCTTGTGTCACGTAGGGAGCGATAGTCATGCGACATCTGGCGACTATCTCCTGCTCCACATTCGCTCCTCCTCCTCCGTCCGCTAGTCGACCATGAGTCTCCCTGCTCATATTTCTGTTTCAGTTTGAAAGCAGCTAAGTTTGTTTTGATATTCTTTATTAAACATACTTGACTCTGCAGAAAAATATTGATTGGGTAGTACCTAAACACCATATTAAAATGCCAGGCAAAAAAAAATTAAGAAATGTTTTGGCTTTATATTTGGAATATGTACAGACACACGCACACACGCACGAACGCGCACATGTATTTCCAAATAAGTGCTATGCATTTAGGATGCCTTTTGGTATAACATTCCTATATTGTAATTATCGGCTTTTTAAGAGCTCAGGAAAATATTTATTGCGTCTTTTAAATTTTCAGCACTTCAACTAAATCAATTATGTCCCTGATTCTACCATGCGACTGCTAAAACGATGAGTGAAGTTAATTCTAGAAACTTCATTTTCACCTTTTTACAGCGAAACGCTGAAGAAAACACATGCAAAGCAGGCTAGGAAATATTAAAAACGTATACATCATGTTAAAAAAACTGGCTGCCAAGTTCTTTTTTGTCTAGCTGTTTAGCTCCAGCAGCGAGGACACTCTATCAAGAAAGGCGTTGATGTTGTCTGCGAACTGTGGCTGTAGGTTCGACATGGCTGCCGCTCCCGTTCCTGATGCGGCACTCATGTATCTCTAGTGTCGCGCCAGGTTCGCCTTGTGGGTGCTGATGGCCTCGCTGTTTGCCGGGTACCTTGGCCTGCTCGTGTTTGGCACTTCTCCGTTGTGGAGTTGTCGTATTCTGACCTAGAAGTAAATGTGTCAAGAATATATATAATAAATTACCAACCCAGAACGTGCACACCAATAAAAGAACTTCTGATGATATAAACCATTCCACTAATGACCTGTTGTGCGCATTGCGACAATATTCTGTTGGACGTTGCAAAGTTCAGAAAAAATTGAAGTACATTTCACGTTAGTTTTTATAGAAGATGAAGTCGGTCTCCCTTTGAGATGTGGCAACACAATTTCACGCTTTACATGAGAAATTTAACCAGCGCAGTACGACTGCTAACCTGGAGTCTTTAATGTGTACCATGCAGTAATGATTACTCGAACGCACGTCGGTACGATGCTCATCAAGATAGAAACGGGCAGCGGTGGAGAACTGCGAACCTGGTTGTTGGCAAATGTGTATGCAGCTCGTCAAAATATGCGCTCCACCCTGCCGTATGCGCTCCACCCTGGCGTTGGCCCTGATCTCACGAAGCGCCTTGCTCGAGATGACATACACGCTGGATAGCACTGGTCTGAAAATAAATGATGCTGCTATGTGATTGTGCGATTTACAATCGCTTCTAAGTTGACGGTGATGAGTAACTAACTTTTTTACCTGTGTCATATCTGGTGGACATTCCTCTGGAAGTAAACCATGAATTTGCTTAGGGACCTTCTTGGCTGGCATTGAAACCTCGCGCTCAGGGAGCGGTGCCAACCCTCTACGTGGTTCGCAGTTCGTATGTTGCACCGGTCAGCGTTGTGGTTCCACAACATGATTTGTCTCTCCGAGAAAAGCCATTGCTGCTCGAAGTACAAAAATGCCACACACGTACAAAAATGCCATACAAGATGTGCGCTGGAGAGCAAAGCCAGCATACCTTGGAAAATAGCAAGGCTTACTGCTGTGCCAATCAGAATGTCAGAACATGAGAACTCACCCTCGGAGTGCATTCTTGCCTTGGAGAAGTGTCACGTGCTTCGTTCCTTTTTCTATTCCGCTCACGGAGGCATAGCCTTCCACCTTTGCCAAATAATGTTGACACGAAGTGTAGCAAAAAAGAAAAGCTAGTCTGAACGGTCAAAGTACTACATGTTTAATTAACCGTAAAGGAATAAAAAATAAAAAACGCAGTATTTGACGTCACCGAGAGATACAATGTGCACTGACAAATAAAAGAAATATGTGGCACCATCTATTCAATATGGTGGCAACTGCGGTCGTCAACCACAATCCCAGGCAGCACGCCGACACTGGGCCCGCGCCGGAGGAATGTTGCTCACAATATTGGTCCAGTTTCATGTTTTGCACCACGGCCCAGTATTTGGCCAATATCGGTTAACGATAGTTCTAAAATGGGCCAGAATCGGAGATAGCATTCGAGTTCTGGGCAGAGATAGGCGAATATCGGTTAACATGGCCGCGGCCGCTGCGGTGTTAGCGGACTTAGCCAAGCCAACGTTCCTAGAACCGATCAGTTGGGAAACTACTATAGAGCCTGCTCTGAAAAAGTGGCACCGATCCGTACTCGACAACCGAGCTAATAGCGATCGCAACGCCGCCATTTCTTTTACACCGGCCACTCGAGGAACTGCACGTGACTTCTATTTTGGCCTTAATCGGCCATTCTGGCTCCGAAACAGATACGGTGGAAGGGGCTTCAAGGGTGCCACCCCCGACTCCCAAGCGGACGCGCCGCGAATTACTGCCGAAGTTAGGATGCGCCTAGGTCGGGACGCGCTACCTGAAATCATCGCTGAGACATTGTTCTATAAAAACTGTATTAATTGTGCCGCAAACCTTGTTAAGTAAAGATTTTAGAAAACGTCATGCCCTCCCCCCCCCCCGTTTTGTACTAATCTCTAATAAAAGTTACTAAAAAAGAGGGTTTTTTTTTCGTTTGTTTGTACGGAAAACTTCAGTTCCCAGCCGCTAATTGCCCGGAGCGCCCTCGGTGCGGCCCGTGGCAACAGCGGCGGCCGCCGCGATTGGCCGGTGCGATTGACAATTCAGCCTCGTTTTACAAGCGGTCAAGAATCCCTAATACCGGCCGATATAGCCGGTTCAGATCCGACAAATTACCGGAAAACGACGCTTGATACTGTATATCAGCGTGGCGTTGGCGGACCCAAGTGATGTTCCGCCGACATCGGCCACATCACAGTAATACTGGCCCGATCTTTACGACCCAGCGCCAATATCGGCAGTATCAGAATGATATTGGTCCGATTTCTCCGGTACGACGCCAATAATGGCGCAATACTGGGTGCTGCCTGGGAACGCAACCCCCAAGGAGGCAGCCACATCAGCCCCTTCAGAGACTATCGGCCTTATTGCAGTTTTCGGCCGTTATGCCCTATTCCGCCTCAAAGCCACTCCCAACTCTTCCGCCCCTCTCGGCCGTAATGAGCGCTCAGCCGTAATACGACTATCGGCCGAAATGACAGCGACCCGAGATGCAGCATCAGTCAAAGAAAGAAAATCAAATCAAACATTTGTATCCTCTCCTGAAATTATTATTATCCACATTCAATCACGTCGTTTTTTTTTGTGTGTTTTGGAAATGCAGGAGTTTAGAGGACGTTAAGCTTTTTAGTAAGAACGGCAGTTGCCTGACACTCTCGGTGTTCAAAAATATTTCTATATTTTTTTAAGTTTTGTGGGGTGTGACACATCTGTTCATTACTTTTTGTTTAGCTGTATAAATCACAAAATTAAAAAACTAAAAAAATTATGTCGTTGCTCTTGGAGAACGGCGTAAGGGCTAGTTAATTTAGAACACAGTGATGATTTCAGGCGAAAAATGTAAAATCCTGAACGGATGGCGTCATCATGTACGTGACAGCCCGGCTTCAACAAGTACTGTCACCATAACAGTCAACTTTCCCGAAAACCAAGGCATGTTATTGTTTCAGGCTTTAGGCAGTCGACTATAGAATGGGCAGAAAAATAATTATGTTACAGGGACATGTCACATCGAATAAACAACGTTTTATACTTAAGCCCCAAGTTCCAGGAAGAAAACAAAAACGGTCGTCGCATGACCAAAAAAGTCACAGCATATCCACGTGGTGAATGATGATGAGTGGGCGAAGCTCCGGAGTGAATCGTCGGTAAACCAGCGATTCTTCCGTTAATTCGCCCACTCATCGCCATGTAAAGACGTGAGAAACACTGTGTGTGTGTATACAAACCAACAATCTATCACACACACCACAGCTATGGCCGAACGAAACGTTCTAGAAAGTCTTCGCTTAAACCGCGCGTCGGCACCTTCGGGCTGAGCTCGCCTGATGCGTTTTGCAGACGCCTCACGAGCTCTCGCTGCATCGGGGTCTGCCTGCCGATACGCGCGCTTTCTTGCCGCTTCCCGTTCCCTGACGTTCTGCAGATCCTCTTGGCGCCGCTGCCGTGCCGCTTCGGCTTCCCGCCTGTACGGCCGGATCTTGGCGACGCTGCCGTGCCGCTTCGGCTTCCCACCTCGTACGGCCGGATCTTGGCGGCGTCGCCGAGCAGACTGACGACGCGATTCGGCTTCCTGCTCTCGCACGGCCGGATCTTGGCGGCGTCGACGCGCAGCCTGACGACATGCTTCGGCCTCTCGCTCTCGCACGGCTGGATTCTGTCTGCGAGCGCGCGCTGCCGCCGCCTTGCGCGCTCTCCGCTCCGCAACATGAGCTAAGCGCCATCTGTCATCTCTACATAAAGTTAATTCCGGAACACGCCATCTCTTGAGCCATTCATAAACTAAACCTCGAAGTGGCTACATACCCACAAAGGAGGGACAGACCCACGCCTTAAGGAGCTTCGCCCCTAAAAATATATACTTTTCGTTTAACGCTCATCAAGATGTAAGGCGCTAGAGAGAAGAAAGAATCACCGCGATCTCCATCAAGTAAATATTTTGAACTTATTCCGTCTTCTTCCGCACATGAAGACCGTCGGCTATGTTCAGCGTCACCCGTAGGGTTAAGTTTTGTTTTTAAATTGTATGTATATTTTATATATTAATATTTTTATTATATGTATATATAATATACAGTTATATATCACATATTAAGCTTTATATATTTATATATTTCTTCTGGTAATATCTTAAGATATGAAGCTGTTGTGGGTAATACACAAATCGGAGAACAAGCAACAAAGAAATAAACCAAAGTACACATAGATGTACAAATGACAAAATAAAATAATTCTAAGCTAGCATATCAGGACGAAGTTCGAGCTGGCATTCAGTGTAGGAAGATAGCACAAAATGACAGCATCAAGAAAAAAGAAATATATCAAGATTAAATGCTCTAAGGAATATCCTTTAAACTCTCGACAAATTCTTGAACACTCGCAAACTGCGACCTGTCACACGAACATATCCTATTTGAGACTAAGGCTCTTTCAGAAGGATCAGAGGAGTATTAGGTCTGCTTACTAATCTTATTTCTTTCAAAATGCTTGCCTATGCTTATAAAACGCAGGACGTGGATCGAGTGTGCCCAAGCTCAAATATTCAAAGTTCAATCTGTCGTTCTCACCCGGAGAATTCCTCGCGGGAACCCAAGGAATCGTCTTACACAGGATTAGTTTAAGCAGCGCGCGCACCTCCCCTTCTCCCTCTGCCACTCTCTTCTCTCTTTCTTTCTTCTTTCTTGGCTAAGAAGCACCTCATGTCGAAGGCGGCTTCAAAATTTTATCGTGAGTCGTATTTCCTTGAAATTTGAAACGGCTGTCGAATAACAACTGATTCGCTGTTTGTCTCACAAGGCAATTTTCTTCTAGCGTTTTTGTTACCATTTCTCCTGTTATGAAGTGGGTTTATTACTGTAGTTAATTGACTAATTCTTTGCTAACTTGAACTAGTGGTTTGCTAACTAGCCCAATGTGATTGTTTACATAAAAGGGGAAAGGCTAAAATGGTTCTTATACTAAAAGTGGCTCATTCAAAGTTACAACCCAGGTCGTTTTAGAGCGACTGTGATTGCAAATTATAGAACAAACTTTTTATAAGAAAGGTTTACAGTTGCGAAGAAAAAATGGTATTGAAAACAAGGACTGAATTCGCAACCTCAAACCCGAGCCACGAAACAGTTTAGGATCGATTTTTTTTATCAAACGGAATTGGAACGAAACCAATTTTCTAATTCGATGCTAATCGTAATCGTAACCGTAATGGCTTAACCAGTAACCGATATATTACGTCGGTCCAACATTTTCTATTTCAAAAATGATCACGGCGGAACGCCAGGTGGTCTGGAAATGTCCATCAGCATTTGCAGACAGCACACAGTCGTTCCTCTACTTACTTTATTCGCGAAAGCAGCTGGGGAAAGGAACGAGGGAGCGGCAACGAAATCGTCGGCGCGCGGAGCTGGCGGCGGCTCTGTGTTCCAGACGGCGGGACGGCTGGGACGTCGCGGCTGTGGACGGAGGCGCCAGCGGTATGTTTACTTTGCGTTCACACTTGCGTTACTTTGCATTCACACTTGCAGAATTC
Source organism: Ixodes ricinus (assembly GCA_037355805.1). Lineage (NCBI taxonomy): Eukaryota > Metazoa > Arthropoda > Arachnida > Ixodida > Ixodidae > Ixodes > Ixodes ricinus. The sequence goes on from JAZHYW010029358.1 coordinate 30,521, forward strand.
ACGGGCGTATCAGCACCGGCGACGAGCGGAATTTGGAGCCAAGTGGCGAAATCCGCTCGTCGCTGGGGGAAAATCTAGATCGCTGTGGGACACAATTTATCCGTCAGGCGAAGCTTTTCTCCAGAGGCGAGCCAATCAGCGTTTGTCAGAAATTGCGTCGTGCTGTGCGTCCTTACGTTTTTTTCTTTTTTTGGTATTTCTTTCTTTATAGCAATGGCGTCGCTCATGGCTCGGTAAACATTCACCTGCCAGAACCAGGAAGGAGGCAGCATGCCAGAGGTGGCAAAATTACTAATTTATTGTAATAATAATAATAATAATAATAATAATAATAATAATAATAATAATAATAATAATAATAATAATAATAATAATAATAATAATAATGTTTATTTCCACCATAAGATGGTGGCGATCAGGGAAAAAAGCTGTCAGGTACGAGCTTGACGGGTCCCTGACCGCCTACAGAAAGCAGCAACAGAGCCGGGAAAAACGGTAATCAAGAAAAAAATTACATTACTCATTACTTTTGAAAAACGATTGAAATTTAATCAATTACATTACAAATTACCACTACACGAAAGTGATGGATTACAAATTACAAATTACCGTATACTTTTAAATTACTGATTCATATATTTTTAAGGAGGGGCTAAACAAAAGGAAAGAACGCACTCTGCTCTGCATTTGCAAAGTAACAACCGTCAACCCCACACCAAGCCAGTGGGCAAAAGCCAAAGACGGATAAGGCGAACCAACATGCCTTCCCAAATTTGAACCGACTGACCTTGGGTCTGTCTATGTTGCGGGTTCACGTTTTTCCGCAATACCTACTGGGACGCTCTCGATCCCCGGGTGCGTCTGGGTTCGAATTGCCTGGCTATTGATTATTCCTGTGGGCTGTGTCTCTTTTTTGTTAACTTCGGGGCAAGATAATCTTCAAGTGGGGACAAAAGTCATGTTTGGGGAAGCCTATTTTTGGTAACAGCAAGACAAACCCAGCAGGATTTATGTCGCACGACCCTCTAATCCGACCTAGAGTGCCTTCAAGCTAACGCGCACATAAAGGCGCGCGGTCCGACCGTCAGACGAGCCAGCGGCCACAAGCCTTTTTCTTTTAATTATTTTTCTTCTTTTTTCTTTTTCGTTATTTTTTGAAGCTTTATTTGTTCTGCAAATCCAAGGAATGCTTTCTTCTTTGTTCATTTCCGGGCAAATAAGAAAACATGTCTGAAATATCCAAAAAGTAGATACGATTTTAATGGCTATTACCACCACTAGGTAATTCATTACATTTCTAAATTACCTGCACCAAAAATTATTGAGATGCATTACAAATTACTCTGAAAATAATTTAATTACCGTAATTCAATTACAGTAGTTTTATTATTGCCACCTCTGCCATGCACGCTCACTCTGTTCGCAGCACGGCGCATGTGAAATGAATTAATGTTAGAAGACCGTGATCGCATAAATAAAATATTGCCCATGTCTACGTTTCAATCCCCGTTGCCTCTTCGAGAAATGTCTACTCAAGGAATAAAGCGCACGTACCTTACTATTAAATGTAAACTGTCTGGCGTTTATTTGGGTGCTATATAAAACAGAAACAGCGTTACTTTGCGACGAGCGACTGCGTCCCACACGCGGTAATCCGACACCATTGAGACCATAACCTGCTGAAAGTGAAGACGCATTCTTCAAACCCCACACCCCCTCTACTTCACAAGAAATAGGGAGTTTTAGAATAGCGAACGCTAAAGCATTGCGAACGCAAAGAATAACGTCGTCGCCACTGCGCATGCGAAGAACGCTAACCACGTTTCGCGCTTTGCGTGCGCTCTTATAGCGTACGATATTTTTGGAAATTGCGTGCGTACGCAAAGAGTCTTTGCGCTCCTCCGGTAGAATTTGTAATGAGAAGCTGGCTAAAGCCAAGAGAAGCAGAGGTAGAAAAATGGCGGCTTTCAGGACCATGGCTGCGGCCGCTTGGCGGCGTCTTGAGCGCGACGTCGGCGACATCCTAGCGACTGCAATTTTCAATACGGGGACGACATTGCACTCGGTTCGGAAAACCCAGTAAGGTGGGCAACGATTATCGGAAACTTAATGCTCGCGACGCGCGAACATTTCTTTGCGAAGGTACGGTGTGCGAAGGACGATACGCGAGACCTCTCTGACAAGGCGACGCAAGCGCTGAATTTGCGCTAGCGTGCGCTAAAATTGCGTACGTTATTCTTAAAACTTCCTAATAACACCGGTGAGTCGGCGTCGGTACCGGAAGACGGAGGGAACCAGCGGATCTCCAAAAGTAGGTCAGCTATTCATGTGAGAAGGGTCCACTTGAAACAAAGGGTCGCACGTTCAGTCGAGGTGCGGGTGATGCGGGGAGAGTCCTTTTTCCTGTTTAGCAATGACATCACCACCCACAATTAGGGAAAGCTTCCTCTGATTCACATGCGAAGACAAAAAGGCAGAACACGCGTTCTCTCTTTTCTTTTCGCGGTCTTGGGAAGGCACATGTTTCACCACCGTCGACGGTGTACCCCTGTCTTTAATTTGCGCTGCGTGCCCTCCTACACACCAAGTAGGAAACATGGGATCGTCGTAGTCTTGTCTTCCTCGCGGTAGAACTTGACCATCTTCGCGCGGTTCCTCTCATATGGTGAAATGAGTGCTGCGGTTCACCATCCAGCGTCAACAACGTGAAAGGGCTGTTTATACTTCAACGTCGACGAACGCAACGCGCGCCGGCGCAGACCGACGTTCGTCGGCCACTACGCCGCACCGAGAAGCGCCCGAACGATGGTGTTTACATCCAACGCAGACCAACGCTGGTCCAGCGTTGGTCTGCTTAAAAACACCCTTCTGGCCAATATTTAAACCGTGATTTTTGTGGCATATGCAGGTGGTTGAAGATTTCCTGCATCGTCGAAAACATCCATCTTCACCGTTGACGTAGATAAACGAGCCTCAATGCAGGGTTGGGCAGTATCGCGATACAAATGTATCGCGATAGTATTTCAGAAATACATTTCGTATCTGTATTTCTGTACCGCGATACATTTTTCTCACCAGTATCTGTATTCCTGTATCGGAATACATTTTGGAGTGCTTCTTTGTATCGCGATACAATCGGGATGGAATGTATTTCGTTACATTTCTTGAAAATACTCGCCCCCCCCCCCCCGAAAAAAAAATACAAGCCCGAGCGCAATTTGTTGTTGTTGTTGTTGTTGTTTTCACTTTTGAGGGCACCAGGGTCAAGGAGATGCTGGGGCGTTGTTACCATGCTGACAAAGGTTCCTTCTAATTTTCCAAACTATTTTTTATGCGTCCTCTTCTCTCTTCTGAAAAGTGTTGCGTAGTCGGTGACTCGAACCAGGTGGCGTGCCAGGAGTGGAGTCAGAGCATCTTCTGCCGCAGGTCTTTAGGTAGGGATTTTTTGAGACATTGTTTGCTGGCATCCAATGCCCACTGCTAACCGTCTGTCTCTCTTGCCTTAGCGTACACAGTACACCAAGCCGGCAAAGCTAAGTCACAGTCCGTTGCAGCACGAGCCTGGCGGTGGTTGACTTGAAATAGTAGGATGACTCACGCACTGATGTTCAACACATATCCAAATGCGTCTGCGGCTGCGCCCGTAATATATCACGGCTCAAGGGTACGTCATCAGCCGAAGTGAACGTGACCCGCTGCTCTGGTGATCCGAAACCCAGGAAGGACGCCAGACGTGGCCTGGCTGTGCCGACCCAGACTTCGTACACCTGCGACTCGTCTCGAGCGCGCTGTTTCTCGGAGAGCTCGCACCTGTGCCGGCAACATCAGGTCGCAATCCACGAAGTTTCTGTTTGGATGATGCTAGGCGAAACTTGAGGACTGCAATCCATGCGTCGGTGGCAAAGGGTCGGTAGGAAGGACCTTCACAACAGGGATGCCACCATATCGTTTTTTCGACCGTAACAGAAGATACGACATGTGTTTCAGGATGCTTCAGGTGGTCCACTATTCTCGAAAATTCCAAATGACACTGCCTGCACGATCTTTAATGAGGTAACCTACAACGAAAGTACGTATTGTCCTTTCACACAGCAGCGTGGTAAAGTTTCATGTTCAAGGCCACACATACAGATCAAGAATACCAGTTCATTCCACCGTAACGTCATGCGATCAATGTTAACAGGGGCATCCTTATTGGACAGGGGCGTGTTGACGTTTTGATGGGATTTAGGATGACATAGAATTTATTTAGAGGTCGAAGTTTTTCGCATCCCTCGTCAGACAGACAGGATGTCAGGGAAGGGACTGTGGTCAGTCCTTGATGGAATGTTTTTTTAGCCCATTGAAGACTTCTTGTCGTCCGAAACCAATACCTTCAAGGCAAAGTGCCAAGCCTACGGGAAAGTAATTTTGGGGATCAAAAACTTCCACTTCCAACTTCAAGCTTCATCTCATTTGGCGTCTGAAAGAAATGTGAAAAATGTATTGCAGTATCAGTATTTCTGTATTTGTATTTCTGCCCTTCCTAAATGTGTTCCTGTATTTGTATTTCCAAATACTTTTTGCCTCTATTTAAAATTTATTTCCGATACGTATCGCGATACACTTTCACAGATATATTTCAGCATCGGTATTTTAGCTACTATTTTAATGTATCCCAGTATTTGTATTTCCAAATACATTTTTGAGTATTTCTGCCCAACCCTGCCTCAATGGAAAAATGCGCAGACTCCGAAGAAAAGTACGGTTAAAAATAACAAGCTAATGGGATACTCGCCCAAACTCCTTCACATTTATACAACTATCGTAATATGTGTGTAAGGTCATTGATGTACGACACGAAAGAAGCGTGTTCTAGACTGTTTGCGTTCATTCAACAATCAGAAACTAAGGTTCCATGCGTAGCATCAAGCAACCACTCCAAAAGCACCTAATTGAACACCTAGTGCCCCAGGAAAGTATTTAAGGTTATGTTATTTCTTACACATATAAGCTGCCCCGAGACTGAAGCATCAAAATCAAAAAGTGCGGCGGTGCATCGACCCACGCATATCGTCACCCAACGAATACAGCGACCGAATGAAAGGCCCACGGCGCCGCCGATCAATAACAGTTCAAAACGATTTTGGCGGCTTTTATCGTGGTGGCAGACAAGTTCTATTTCCGTTTCAAAGGACAACGACAAAGCAGAAAGGGCCGAATTTTCGACGAATCAACCATACATATTTTTACAAACCAGCGACGTTTTAATATTTTTATTGCTCATTCCCTTGCGTAAATGTCTTGCCATTTTGTGTCAAAGATAAGAACTCATCGCCTTTGTTCGTGTCGAAATGGTAACGCTCGCTTGATAAACTCTCTTTCTTATCTTTTTGAACTTCAACCTCTTTCTTTCCAGAATGTGGGGAAAGTAATAGTTGAAGAAACCACCAACGTCTTGTGTGTCTGATTTGTTTTTCTCTTCAACTTTTTTTCTACGTTTTTTTTTTTTTTTGCCTTTTTTTCTTTTTTGAGCATATATTTTTTCCCCTCTATCCTTTGTAATGCTAACAAGTATTTACATCTTCCCTATTGCAGGACTGCCATTCTAATTCGAAGCGGGGTAGAACCACTGCAAC